>JANJGN010000743.1:0-291673 GCA_026770705.1 Isurus oxyrinchus | reverse complement strand
CAAACTCGACATTGAAAAACACCAACAAATTCAACATCAACCTCAACATTGAAAACAGCAACAAATTCAACAACAAAGTCAACATTGAAGGAGAGCAACAAATTCAACAACAACCTCAACATTGAAAACACCAACAAATACAACAACAACCTCAGCATTGAAAACACCAACAAATTCAACAACAACCGCAACATTGAAAACACAAACAAATTCAACAACAACTTCAAGATTGAGAACACCAACAAATTCAACAACAACCTCGACATTGAAAAACACCAACAAATTCAACAAAAACCCCAACATTAAAAAAGACCAACAAATTCAACAACAACCTCGACATTGAACAACAGCAACAAATTCAACAACAACCTCGACATTGAAAAACAGCAAGAAATTCAACAACAACCACAAAATTGAAAAGCAGCAACAAATTCAACAACAACCTCGACATTGAAAAACAGCAACAAATTCAACAACCTCGACATTGAAAATACCAACAAATTCAACAACCGCCTAGACATCGAAAAACACGAACACATTCAACAACAACCTCAAAATTGAAAAACACCAACAAATTAAACAACAACCTCAACACTGAAAACACCAACAAATTCAACAACAACCGCAACATTGAAAACACCAACAAATTCAACAACAACTTCAAGATTGAGAACACCAACAAATTCAACAACAACCTCGACATTGAAGGACAGCAACAAATTCATCAACAACCTCAACATTGAAAACACCAAAAAATTCAACAACAACCGCAACATTGAAAACACCAACAAATTCAACAACAATCTCAACATTGAAAACACCAACAAATTCAAGAACAACCTCTACATTGAAAAAGAGCAAAAAATTCAACAACAACCTCGACATTGAAAACAACAACAAATTCAACAACAACCTCAACATTGAAAACAGCAACGAGTTCAACAAAAACCCCAACATTGAAAAACAGCAACAAATTCAACATCAACCTCAACATTGAAAACAGCAACAAATTCAACAACAACCTCAACATTGAAACACACCAACAAATACAACAACAACCTCAACATTGAAAAAAAAACAGATTCAACAATAAACTCAGCATTGAATAACACGAACTAATTCAACAACAACCTCAACATTAAAAAATACCAACAAATTAAACAACAACCTCAACACTGAAAACACAAACAAATTCAACAACAACCTCAACATTGAAAACACCAACAAATTCAACAACAACCTCAGCATTGAAAACACCAACAAATTCAACAACAACCGCAACATTGAAAACACCAACAAATTCAACAACAACTTCAAGATTGAGAACACCAACAAATTCAACAACAACCTCGACATTGAAAGACAGCAACAAATTCATCAACAACCGCAACATTGAAAAGACCAACAAATTCAGCAACAACCTCAACATTGAAAAACACCAACAAATTCAACAAAAACTCCAACATTGAAAAACAACAACAAATTCAACAACAACCTCGACATTGAACAACAGCAACAAATTCAACAACAACCTTGACATTGAAAAACAGCAACAAATTCAACAACGTCGACATTTAAAATACCAACAAATTCAACAACCACCTCGACATTGAAAAACACCAACACATTCAACAACAACCTCAAAATTGAAAAGCACCAACAAATTCAACAACAACCTCAACATTGAAAAACAGCAACAAATTCAACAACAACCTCAACATTGAAAAACCACAACAAATACAAAAACAACCTCAACATTGAAAACAGCAACAAATTCAACAACAACCTCAACTTTGAAAACACCAACAAATTCAACAACAACCTCAACATTTAAAACACCAACAAATTCAACAACGACCTGAACATTGAAAACACCAAAAAGCACGACATTGAAAAACAGCAACAAATTCAACAACAACCGCAACATTGAAAAACACCAACAAATTCAACATCAAACTCAACATTGAAAACACCAACAAATTCAACAACAACCTCAACATTGAAAAGCACCAACAAATTCAACAACAGCCTCAACATTGAAAACAACAACAAATTCATCATCAACCTCAACATTGAAAACAGCAACTAATTCAGCAACAAACTCAATATTGAAGGACAGCAACAAATTCAACAACAACCTCAACATTTAAAAACACAAAAAAAATTCAACAACAACCTCAACATTGAAAACACCAACAAATTCAACAACAACCTCAACATTGAAAAACAGCAACAAATTCAACAACAACCTCAACATTGAAAACACCAACAAATTCAACAACAACCTCAACATTGAAAACACCAACAAATTCAACAACAACCTCAACATTTAAAAACACCAACAGAATCAACAACAACCTCAACATTGAAAACAACAACAAATTCAACAACAACCTCAATATTGAAAACACCAAGAACCTCGACATTGAAAAACAGCAACAAATTCAACAACAACCTCGACACTGAAAAGCAACAACAAATTCAACATCAACCTCAGCATTGAAAACAGCATTAAAATCAACAACAAACTCAAAATTGAAAAACACCAAAAAATTCAACAAAAACCCCAACATTGAAAAAGAGCAACGAATTCAACAGCAACTTCGACATTGAAAAAGAGCAACTAATTAAAAAACAACCTCGACATTGAAAACACCAGCAAATTCAACAACAACCTCAACATTGAAAACTGCAACACATTCAACAACAACCTCAACATTGAAAAGACCAACAAATTCAACAACAACCTCGACATTGAAAAACACCAACAAATTCAACAACAACCTCAACATTAAAAAACACCAACAAATTCAACAACAACCTCAACATTGAAAAACAACAGATTCAACAGCAACCTCAACATTGAAAACACCAACAAATTCAACAACAACCTCAACATTGAAAACACCAACAACCTCGACATTGAAAAACAGCAACAAATTCAAGAACAAACTCGACATTGAAAAACACCAACAGATTCAACATCAACCTCAACATTGAAAACAGCAACAAATTCAACAACAAAGTCAACATTGAAGGAGAGCAACAAATTCAACAACAACCTCAACATTGAAAACACCAACAAATACAACAACAACCTCAGCATTGAAAACACCAACAAATTCAACAACAACCGCAACATTGAAAACACAAACAAATTCAACAACTTCAAGATTGAGAACACCAACAAATTCAACAACAACCTCGACATTGAAAAACACCAACAAATTCAACAAAAACCCCAACATTAAAAAAGACCAACAAATTCAACAACAACCTCGACATTGAACAACAGCAATAAATTCAACAACAACCTCGACATTGAAAAACAGCAACAAATTCAACAACAACCTCAAAATTGAAAAGCAGCAACAAATTCAACAACAACCTCGACATTGAAAAACAGCAACAAATTCAACAACCTCGACATTGAAAATACCAACAAATTCAACAACCGCCTAGACATTGAAAAACACGAACACATTCAACAACAACCTCAAAATTGAAAAACACCAACAAATTCAACAACAACCTCGACATTGAAAAACGCCAACAAATTCAACAACAACCTCAACATTGAAAAACCACAACAAATTCAAAAACAACCTCAACATTGAAAACATCAACAAATTCAACAACAAACTCAACATTGAAAAACAGCAACCAATTCAACAACAACCTCAACATTGAAAAACACCAACAAATTCAACATCAAACTCAACATTGAAAACACCAACAAATTCAACAACAACCTCAACATTGAAAAGCACCAACAAATTCAACAACAGCCTCAACATTGAAAACAACAACAAATTCATCATCAACCTCAACATTGAAAACAGCAACTAATTCAGCAACAAACTCAATATTGAAGGACAGCAACAAATTCAACAACAACCTCAACATTTAAAAACACAAAAAAAATTCAACAACAACCTCAACATTGAAAACACCAACAAATTCAACAACAACCTCAACATTGAAAAACAGCAACAAATTCAACAACAACCTCAACATTGAAAACACCAACAAATTCAACAACAACCTCAACATTGAAAACACCAACAAATTCAACAACAACCTCAACATTTAAAAACACCAACAGAATCAACAACAACCTCAACATTGAAAACAACAACAAATTCAACAACAACCTCAATATTGAAAACACCAAGAACCTCGACATTGAAAAACAGCAACAAATTCAACAACAACCTCGACACTGAAAAGCAACAACAAATTCAACATCAACCTCAGCATTGAAAACAGCATTAAAATCAACAACAAACTCAAAATTGAAAAACACCAAAAAATTCAACAAAAACCCCAACATTGAAAAAGAGCAACGAATTCAACAGCAACTTCGACATTGAAAAAGAGCAACTAATTAAAAAACAACCTCGACATTGAAAACACCAGCAAATTCAACAACAACCTCAACATTGAAAACTGCAACACATTCAACAACAACCTCAACATTGAAAAGACCAACAAATTCAACAACAACCTCGACATTGAAAAACACCAACAAATTCAACAACAACCTCAACATTAAAAAACACCAACAAATTCAACAACAACCTCAACATTGAAAAACAACAGATTCAACAGCAACCTCAACATTGAAAACACCAACAAATTCAACAACAACCTCAACATTGAAAACACCAACAACCTCGACATTGAAAAACAGCAACAAATTCAAGAACAAACTCGACATTGAAAAACACCAACAGATTCAACATCAACCTCAACATTGAAAACAGCAACAAATTCAACAACAAAGTCAACATTGAAGGAGAGCAACAAATTCAACAACAACCTCAACATTGAAAACACCAACAAATACAACAACAACCTCAGCATTGAAAACACCAACAAATTCAACAACAACCGCAACATTGAAAACACAAACAAATTCAACAACTTCAAGATTGAGAACACCAACAAATTCAACAACAACCTCGACATTGAAAAACACCAACAAATTCAACAAAAACCCCAACATTAAAAAAGACCAACAAATTCAACAACAACCTCGACATTGAACAACAGCAATAAATTCAACAACAACCTCGACATTGAAAAACAGCAACAAATTCAACAACAACCTCAAAATTGAAAAGCAGCAACAAATTCAACAACAACCTCGACATTGAAAAACAGCAACAAATTCAACAACCTCAACATTGAAAATACCAACAAATTCAACAACCGCCTAGACATTGAAAAACACGAACACATTCAACAACAACCTCAAAATTGAAAAACACCAACAAATTCAACAACAACCTCGACATTGAAAAACGCCAACAAATTCAACAACAACCTCAACATTGAAAAACCACAACAAATTCAAAAACAACCTCAACATTGAAAACATCAACAAATTCAACAACAAACTCAACATTGAAAAACAGCAACCAATTCAACAACAACCTCAACATTGAAAACACCAGCAAATTCAACAACAACCTCAACATTGAAAACAGCAACAAATTCAACAACAACCTCAACTTTGAAAACACCAACAAATTCAACAACAACCTCAACATTTAAAACACCAACAAATTCAACAACGACCTGAACAGTGAAAACACCAACAACCACGACATTGAAAAACAGCAACAAATTCAACAACAACCGCAACATTGAAAAACACCAACAAATTCAACATCAAACTCAGCATTGAAAACACCAACAAATTCAACAACAACCTCAACATTGAAAACAACAACAAATTCAACAACAGCCTCGACATTGAAAAACAGCAACAAATTCAACAACAACCTCGACATTGAAAAACAACAAACAATTCAACAACAACCTCAACATTGAAAAGCACCAACAAATTCAACAACAGCCTCAACATTGAAAACAACAACAAATTCAACATCAACCTCAACATTGAAAACAGCAACAAATTCAGCAACAAACTCAATATTGAAGGACAGCAACAAATTCAACAACAACCACAACATTGAAAAACACAAAAAAAATTCAACAACAACCTCGACATTGAAAAACACCAACAAATTCAACAACAAACTCAACATTGAAAAATAGCAACAAATTCAACAACAACCTCAACAATGAAAACACCAACAAATTCAACAACAACCTCAACATTGAAAACACCAACAAATTCAACAACAACCTCAACATTAAAAAACACCAACAGAATCAACAACAACCTCAACATTGAAAACACCAACAAATTCAACAACAAACTCAACATTGAAAACACCAAGAACCTCGACATTGAAAAACAGCAACAAATTCAACAACATCCTCGACACTGAAAAGCAACAACAAATTCAACATCAACCTCAGCATTGAAAACAGCATTAAAATCAACAACAAACTCAACATTGAAAAAAACCAACAAATTCAACAACAACCTCAACATTAAAAAACACCAACAAATTCAACAACAACCTCAACATTGAAAAACAACAGATTCAACAGCAACCTCAACATTAAAAAACACCAACAAATTCAACAACAACCTCAACATTGAAAAACAACAGATTCAACAGCAACCTCAACATTGAAAACACCAACAAATTCAACAACAACCTCGACATTGAAAAACAGCAACAAATTCAACAACAACCTCGACATTGAAAAACAACAAACAATTCAACAACAACCTCAACATTGAAAAGCACCAACAAATTCAACAACAGCCTTAACATTGAAAACAACAACAAATTCAACATCAACCTCAACATTGAAAACAGCAACAAATTCAACAACAACCTCAACATTGAAAAACCACAACAAATACAAAAACAACCTCAACATTGAAAACAGCAACAAATTCAACAACAACCTCAACTTTGAAAACACCAACAAATTCAACAACAACCTCAACATTTAAAACACCAACAAATTCAACAACGACCTGAACATTGAAAACACCAAAAACCACGACATTGAAAAACAGCAACAAATTCAACAACAACCGCAACATTGAAAAACACCAACAAATTCAACATCAAACTCAACATTGAAAACACCAACAAATTCAACAACAACCTCAACATTGAAAAGCACCAACAAATTCAACAACAGCCTCAACATTGAAAACAACAACAAATTCAACATCAACCTCAACATTGAAAACAGCAACAAATTCAACAACAACCTCAACATTGAAAAACCACAACAAATACAAAAACAACCTCAACATTGAAAACAGCAACAAATTCAACAACAACCTCAACTTTGAAAACACCAACAAATTCAACAACAACCTCAACTTTGAAAACACCAACAAATGCAACAACAACCTCAACATTTAAAACACCAACAAATTCAACAACGACCTGAACATTGAAAACACCAAAAACCACGACATTGAAAAACAGCAACAAATTCAACAACAACCGCAACATTGAAAAACACCAACAAATTCAACATCAAACTCAACATTGAAAACACCAACAAATTCAACAACAACCTCAACATTGAAAAGCACCAACAAATTCAACAACAGCCTCAACATTGAAAACAACAACAAATTCATCATCAACCTCAACATTGAAAACAGCAACAAATTCAGCAACAAACTCAATATTGAAGGACAGCAACAAATTCAACAACAACCTCAACATTTAAAAACACAAAAAAAATTCAACAACAACCTCAACATTGAAAACACCAACAAATTCAACAACAACCTCAACATTGAAAAACAGCAACAAATTCAACAACAACCTCAACATTGAAAACACCAACAAATTCAACAACAACCTCAACATTGAAAACACCAACAAATTCAACAACAACCTCAACATTTAAAAACACCAACAGAATCAACAACAACCTCAACATTGAAAACAACAACAAATTCAACAACAACCTCAATATTGAAAACACCAAGAACCTCGACATTGAAAAACAGCAACAAATTCAACAACAACCTCGACACTGAAAAGCAACAACAAATTCAACATCAACCTCAGCATTGAAAACAGCATTAAAATCAACAACAAACTCAAAATTGAAAAACACCAAAAAATTCAACAAAAACCCCAACATTGAAAAAGAGCAACGAATTCAACAGCAACTTCGACATTGAAAAAGAGCAACTAATTCAAAAACAACCTCGACATTGAAAACACCAGCAAATTCAACAACAACCTCAACATTGAAAACTGCAACACATTCAACAACAACCTCAACATTGAAAAGACCAACAAATTCAACAACAACCTCGACATTGAAAAACACCAACAAATTCAACAACAACCTCAACATTAAAAAACACCAACAAATTCAACAACAACCTCAACATTGAAAAACAACAGATTCAACAGCAACCTCAACATTGAAAACACCAACAAATTCAACAACAACCTCAACATTGAAAACACCAACAACCTCGACATTGAAAAACAGCAACAAATTCAAGAACAAACTCGACATTGAAAAACACCAACAAATTCAACATCAACCTCAACATTGAAAACAGCAACAAATTCAACAACAAAGTCAACATTGAAGGAGAGCAACAAATTCAACAACAACCTCAACATTGAAAACACCAACAAATACAACAACAACCTCAGCATTGAAAACACCAACAAATTCAACAACAACCGCAACATTGAAAACACAAACAAATTCAACAACTTCAAGATTGAGAACACCAACAAATTCAACAACAACCTCAAAATTGAAAAGCAGCAACAAATTCAACAACAACCTCGACATTGAAAAACAGCAACAAATTCAACAACCTCGACATTGAAAATACCAACAAATTCAACAACCGCCTAGACATTGAAAAACACGAACACATTCAACAACAACCTCAAAATTGAAAAACACCAACAAATTCAACAACAACCTCGACATTGAAAAACAGCAACAAATTCAACAACAACCTCAACATTGAAAAACCACAACAAATTCAAAAACAACCTCAACATTGAAAACATCAACAAATTCAACAACAAACTCAACATTGAAAAACAGCAACCAATTCAACAACAACCTCAACATTGAAAACACCAGCAAATTCAACAACAACCTCAACATTGAAAACAGCAACAAATTCAACAACAACCTCAACTTTGAAAACACCAACAAATTCAACAACAACCTCAACATTTAAAACACCAACAAATTCAACAACGACCTGAACAGTGAAAACACCAACAACCACGACATTGAAAAACAGCAACAAATTCAACAACAACCGCAACATTGAAAAACACCAACAAATTCAACATCAAACTCAGCATTGAAAACACCAACAAATTCAACAACAACCTCAACATTGAAAACAACAACAAATTCAACAACAGCCTCGACATTGAAAAACAGCAACAAATTCAACAACAACCTCGACATTGAAAAACAACAAACAATTCAACAACAACCTCAACATTGAAAAGCACCAACAAATTCAACAACAGCCTCAACATTGAAAACAACAACAAATTCAACATCAACCTCAACATTGAAAACAGCAACAAATTCAGCAACAAACTCAATATTGAAGGACAGCAACAAATTCAACAACAACCACAACATTGAATAACACAAAAAAAATTCAACAACAACCTCGACATTGAAAAACACCAACAAATTCAACAACAAACTCAACATTGAAAAATAGCAACAAATTCAACAACAACCTCAACAATGAAAACACCAACAAATTCAACAACAACCTCAACATTGAAAACACCAACAAATTCAACAACAACCTCAACATTAAAAAACACCAACAGAATCAACAACAACCTCAACATTGAAAACACCAACAAATTCAACAACAAACTCAACATTGAAAACACCAAGAACCTCGACATTGAAAAACAGCAACAAATTCAACAACATCCTCGACATTGAAAAGCAACAACAAATTCAACATCAACCTCAGCATTGAAAACAGCATTAAAATCAACAACAAACTCAACATTGAAAAAAACCAACAAATTCAACAACAACCTCAACATTAAAAAACACCAACAAATTCAACAACAACCTCAACATTGAAAAACAACAGATTCAACAGCAACCTCAACATTAAAAAACACCAACAAATTCAACAACAACCTCAACATTGAAAAACAACAGATTCAACAGCAACCTCAACATTGAAAACACCAACAAATTCAACAACAACCTCGACATTGAAAAACAGCAACAAATTCAACAACAACCTCGACATTGAAAAACAACAAACAATTCAACAACAACCTCAACATTGAAAAGCACCAACAAATTCAACAACAGCCTCAACATTGAAAACAACAACAAATTCAACATCAACCTCAACATTGAAAACAGCAACAAATTCAACAACAACCTCAACATTGAAAAACCACAACAAATACAAAAACAACCTCAACATTGAAAACAGCAACAAATTCAACAACAACCTCAACTTTGAAAACACCAACAAATTCAACAACAACCTCAACATTTAAAACACCAACAAATTCAACAACGACCTGAACATTGAAAACACCAAAAACCACGACATTGAAAAACAGCAACAAATTCAACAACAACCGCAACATTGAAAAACACCAACAAATTCAACATCAAACTCAACATTGAAAACACCAACAAATTCAACAACAACCTCAACATTGAAAAGCACCAACAAATTCAACAACAGCCTCAACATTGAAAACAACAACAAATTCAACATCAACCTCAACATTGAAAACAGCAACAAATTCAACAACAACCTCAACATTGAAAAACCACAACAAATACAAAAACAACCTCAACATTGAAAACAGCAACAAATTCAACAACAACCTCAACTTTGAAAACACCAACAAATCCAACAACAACCTCAACTTTGAAAACACCAACAAATTCAACAACAACCTCAACATTTAAAACACCAACAAATTCAACAACGACCTGAACATTGAAAACACCAAAAACCACGACATTGAAAAACAGCAACAAATTCAACAACAACCGCAACATTGAAAAACACCAACAAATTCAACATCAAACTCAACATTGAAAACACCAACAAATTCAACAACAACCTCAACATTGAAAAGCACCAACAAATTCAACAACAGCCTCAACATTGAAAACAACAACAAATTCATCATCAACCTCAACATTGAAAACAGCAACAAATTCAGCAACAAACTCAATATTGAAGGACAGCAACAAATTCAACAACAACCTCAACATTTAAAAACACAAAAAAAATTCAACAACAACCTCAACATTGAAAACACCAACAAATTCAACAACAACCTCAACATTGAAAAACAGCAACAAATTCAACAACAACCTCAACATTGAAAAACAGCAGATTCAACAGCAACCTCAACATTGAAAACACCAACAAATTCAACAACAACCTCAACATTTAAAAACACCAACAGAATCAACAACAACCTCAACATTGAAAACAACAACAAATTCAACAACAACCTCAATATTGAAAACACCAAGAACCTCGACATTGAAAAACAGCAACAAATTCAACAACAACCTCGACACTGAAAAGCAACAACAAATTCAACATCAACCTCAGCATTGAAAACAGCATTAAAATCAACAACAAACTCAAAATTGAAAAACACCAAAAAATTCAACAAAAACCCCAACATTGAAAAAGAGCAACGAATTCAACAGCAACGTCGACATTGAAAAAGAGCAACTAATTCAAAAACAACCTCGACATTGAAAACACCAGCAAATTCAACAACAACCTCAACATTGAAAACTGCAACAAATTCAACAACAACCTCAACATTGAAAAGACCAACAAATTCAACAACAACCTCGACATTGAAAAACACCAACAAATTCAACAACAACCTCAACATTAAAAAACACCAACAAATTCAACAACAACCTCAACATTGAAAAACAACAGATTCAACAGCAACCTCAACATTGAAAACACCAACAAATTCAACAACAACCTCAACATTGAAAACACCAACAACCTCGACATTGAAAAACAGCAACAAATTCAAGAACAAACTCGACATTGAAAAACACCAACAAATTCAACATCAACCTCAACATTGAAAACAGCAACAAATTCAACAACAAAGTCAACATTGAAGGAGAGCAACAAATTCAACAACAACCTCAACATTGAAAACACCAACAAATACAACAACAACCTCAGCATTGAAAACACCAACAAATTCAACAACAACCGCAACATTGAAAACACAAACAAATTCAACAACAACTTCAAGATTGAGAACACCAACAAATTCAACAACAACCTCGACATTGAAAAACACCAACAAATTCAACAAAAACCCCAACATTAAAAAAGACCAACAAATTCAACAACAACCTCGACATTGAACAACAGCAACAAATTCAACAACAACCTCGACATTGAAAAACAGCAAGAAATTCAACAACAACCACAAAATTGAAAAGCAGCAACAAATTCAACAACAACCTCGACATTGAAAAACAGCAACAAATTCAACAACCTCGACATTGAAAATACCAACAAATTCAACAACCGCCTAGACATTGAAAAACACGAACACATTCAACAACAACCTCAAAATTGAAAAACACCAACAAATTAAACAACAACCTCAACACTGAAAACACCAACAAATTCAACAACAACCGCAACATTGAAAACACCAACAAATTCAACAACAACTTCAAGATTGAGAACACCAACAAATTCAACAACAACCTCGACATTGAAGGACAGCAACAAATTCATCAACAACCTCAACATTGAAAACACCAAAAAATTCAACAACAACCGCAACATTGAAAACACCAACAAATTCAACAACAATCTCAACATTGAAAACACCAACAAATTCAAGAACAACCTCTACATTGAAAAAGAGCAAAAAATTCAACAACAACCTCGACATTGAAAACAACAACAAATTCAACAACAACCTCAACATTGAAAACAGCAACGAGTTCAACAAAAACCCCAACATTGAAAAACAGCAACAAATTCAACATCAACCTCAACATTGAAAACAGCAACAAATTCAACAACAACCTCAACATTGAAACACACCAACAAATACAACAACAACCTCAACATTGAAAAAAAAACAGATTCAACAATAAACTCAGCATTGAATAACACGAACTAATTCAACAACAACCTCAACATTAAAAAATACCAACAAATTAAACAACAACCTCAACACTGAAAACACAAACAAATTCAACAACAACCTCAACATTGAAAACACCAACAAATTCAACAACAACCTCGACATTGAAAGACAGCAACAAATTCATCAACAACCGCAACATTGAAAAGACCAACAAATTCAGCAACAACCTCAACATTGAAAAACACCAACAAATTCAACAAAAACTCCAACATTGAAAAACAACAACAAATTCAACAACAACCTCGACATTGAACAACAGCAACAAATTCAACAACAACCTTGACATTGAAAAACAGCAACAAATTCAACAACGTCGACATTTAAAATACCAACAAATTCAACAACCACCTCGACATTGAAAAACACCAACACATTCAACAACAACCTCAAAATTGAAAAGCACCAACAAATTCAACAACAACCTCAACATTGAAAAACAGCAACAAATTCAACAACAACCTCAACATTGAAAAACCACAACAAATACAAAAACAACCTCAACATTGAAAACAGCAACAAATTCAACAACAACCTCAACTTTGAAAACACCAACAAATTCAACAACAACCTCAACATTTAAAACACCAACAAATTCAACAACGACCTGAACATTGAAAACACCAAAAACCACGACATTGAAAAACAGCAACAAATTCAACAACAACCGCAACATTGAAAAACACCAACAAATTCAACATCAAACTCAACATTGAAAACACCAACAAATTCAACAACAACCTCAACATTGAAAAGCACCAACAAATTCAACAACAGCCTCAACATTGAAAACAACAACAAATTCATCATCAACCTCAACATTGAAAACAGCAACTAATTCAGCAACAAACTCAATATTGAAGGACAGCAACAAATTCAACAACAACCTCAACATTTAAAAACACAAAAAAAATTCAACAACAACCTCAACATTGAAAACACCAACAAATTCAACAACAACCTCAACATTGAAAAACAGCAACAAATTCAACAACAACCTCAACATTGAAAACACCAACAAATTCAACAACAACCTCAACATTGAAAACACCAACAAATTCAACAACAACCTCAACATTTAAAAACACCAACAGAATCAACAACAACCTCAACATTGAAAACAACAACAAATTCAACAACAACCTCAATATTGAAAACACCAAGAACCTCGACATTGAAAAACAGCAACAAATTCAACAACAACCTCGACACTGAAAAGCAACAACAAATTCAACATCAACCTCAGCATTGAAAACAGCATTAAAATCAACAACAAACTCAAAATTGAAAAACACCAAAAAATTCAACAAAAACCCCAACATTGAAAAAGAGCAACGAATTCAACAGCAACTTCGACATTGAAAAAGAGCAACTAATTAAAAAACAACCTCGACATTGAAAACACCAGCAAATTCAACAACAACCTCAACATTGAAAACTGCAACACATTCAACAACAACCTCAACATTGAAAAGACCAACAAATTCAACAACAACCTCGACATTGAAAAACACCAACAAATTCAACAACAACCTCAACATTAAAAAACACCAACAAATTCAACAACAACCTCAACATTGAAAAACAACAGATTCAACAGCAACCTCAACATTGAAAACACCAACAAATTCAACAACAACCTCAACATTGAAAACACCAACAACCTCGACATTGAAAAACAGCAACAAATTCAAGAACAAACTCGACATTGAAAAACACCAACAGATTCAACATCAACCTCAACATTGAAAACAGCAACAAATTCAACAACAAAGTCAACATTGAAGGAGAGCAACAAATTCAACAACAACCTCAACATTGAAAACACCAACAAATACAACAACAACCTCAGCATTGAAAACACCAACAAATTCAACAACAACCGCAACATTGAAAACACAAACAAATTCAACAACTTCAAGATTGAGAACACCAACAAATTCAACAACAACCTCGACATTGAAAAACACCAACAAATTCAACAAAAACCCCAACATTAAAAAAGACCAACAAATTCAACAACAACCTCGACATTGAACAACAGCAATAAATTCAACAACAACCTCGACATTGAAAAACAGCAACAAATTCAACAACAACCTCAAAATTGAAAAGCAGCAACAAATTCAACAACAACCTCGACATTGAAAAACAGCAACAAATTCAACAACCTCGACATTGAAAATACCAACAAATTCAACAACCGCCTAGACATTGAAAAACACGAACACATTCAACAACAACCTCAAAATTGAAAAACACCAACAAATTCAACAACAACCTCGACATTGAAAAACGCCAACAAATTCAACAACAACCTCAACATTGAAAAACCACAACAAATTCAAAAACAACCTCAACATTGAAAACATCAACAAATTCAACAACAAACTCAACATTGAAAAACAGCAACCAATTCAACAACAACCTCAACATTGAAAAACACCAACAAATTCAACATCAAACTCAACATTGAAAACACCAACAAATTCAACAACAACCTCAACATTGAAAAGCACCAACAAATTCAACAACAGCCTCAACATTGAAAACAACAACAAATTCATCATCAACCTCAACATTGAAAACAGCAACTAATTCAGCAACAAACTCAATATTGAAGGACAGCAACAAATTCAACAACAACCTCAACATTTAAAAACACAAAAAAAATTCAACAACAACCTCAACATTGAAAACACCAACAAATTCAACAACAACCTCAACATTGAAAAACAGCAACAAATTCAACAACAACCTCAACATTGAAAACACCAACAAATTCAACAACAACCTCAACATTGAAAACACCAACAAATTCAACAACAACCTCAACATTTAAAAACACCAACAGAATCAACAACAACCTCAACATTGAAAACAACAACAAATTCAACAACAACCTCAATATTGAAAACACCAAGAACCTCGACATTGAAAAACAGCAACAAATTCAACAACAACCTCGACACTGAAAAGCAACAACAAATTCAACATCAACCTCAGCATTGAAAACAGCATTAAAATCAACAACAAACTCAAAATTGAAAAACACCAAAAAATTCAACAAAAACCCCAACATTGAAAAAGAGCAACGAATTCAACAGCAACTTCGACATTGAAAAAGAGCAACTAATTCAAAAACAACCTCGACATTGAAAACACCAGCAAATTCAACAACAACCTCAACATTGAAAACTGCAACACATTCAACAACAACCTCAACATTGAAAAGACCAACAAATTCAACAACAACCTCGACATTGAAAAACACCAACAAATTCAACAACAACCTCAACATTAAAAAACACCAACAAATTCAACAACAACCTCAACATTGAAAAACAACAGATTCAACAGCAACCTCAACATTGAAAACACCAACAAATTCAACAACAACCTCAACATTGAAAACACCAACAACCTCGACATTGAAAAACAGCAACAAATTCAAGAACAAACTCGACATTGAAAAACACCAACAGATTCAACATCAACCTCAACATTGAAAACAGCAACAAATTCAACAACAAAGTCAACATTGAAGGAGAGCAACAAATTCAACAACAACCTCAACATTGAAAACACCAACAAATACAACAACAACCTCAGCATTGAAAACACCAACAAATTCAACAACAACCGCAACATTGAAAACACAAACAAATTCAACAACTTCAAGATTGAGAACACCAACAAATTCAACAACAACCTCGACATTGAAAAACACCAACAAATTCAACAAAAACCCCAACATTAAAAAAGACCAACAAATTCAACAACAACCTCGACATTGAACAACAGCAATAAATTCAACAACAACCTCGACATTGAAAAACAGCAACAAATTCAACAACAACCTCAAAATTGAAAAGCAGCAACAAATTCAACAACAACCTCGACATTGAAAAACAGCAACAAATTCAACAACCTCGACATTGAAAATACCAACAAATTCAACAACCGCCTAGACATTGAAAAACACGAACACATTCAACAACAACCTCAAAATTGAAAAACACCAACAAATTCAACAACAACCTCGACATTGAAAAACGCCAACAAATTCAACAACAACCTCAACATTGAAAAACCACAACAAATTCAAAAACAACCTCAACATTGAAAACATCAACAAATTCAACAACAAACTCAACATTGAAAAACAGCAACCAATTCAACAACAACCTCAACATTGAAAACACCAGCAAATTCAACAACAACCTCAACATTGAAAACAGCAACAAATTCAACAACAACCTCAACTTTGAAAACACCAACAAATTCAACAACAACCTCAACATTTAAAACACCAACAAATTCAACAACGACCTGAACAGTGAAAACACCAACAACCACGACATTGAAAAACAGCAACAAATTCAACAACAACCGCAACATTGAAAAACACCAACAAATTCAACATCAAACTCAGCATTGAAAACACCAACAAATTCAACAACAACCTCAACATTGAAAACAACAACAAATTCAACAACAGCCTCGACATTGAAAAACAGCAACAAATTCAACAACAACCTCGACATTGAAAAACAACAAACAATTCAACAACAACCTCAACATTGAAAAGCACCAACAAATTCAACAACAGCCTCAACATTGAAAACAACAACAAATTCAACATCAACCTCAACATTGAAAACAGCAACAAATTCAGCAACAAACTCAATATTGAAGGACAGCAACAAATTCAACAACAACCACAACATTGAAAAACACAAAAAAAATTCAACAACAACCTCGACATTGAAAAACACCAACAAATTCAACAACAAACTCAACATTGAAAAATAGCAACAAATTCAACAACAACCTCAACAATGAAAACACCAACAAATTCAACAACAACCTCAACATTGAAAACACCAACAAATTCAACAACAACCTCAACATTAAAAAACACCAACAGAATCAACAACAACCTCAACATTGAAAACACCAACAAATTCAACAACAAACTCAACATTGAAAACACCAAGAACCTCGACATTGAAAAACAGCAACAAATTCAACAACATCCTCGACACTGAAAAGCAACAACAAATTCAACATCAACCTCAGCATTGAAAACAGCATTAAAATCAACAACAAACTCAACATTGAAAAAAACCAACAAATTCAACAACAACCTCAACATTAAAAAACACCAACAAATTCAACAACAACCTCAACATTGAAAAACAACAGATTCAACAGCAACCTCAACATTAAAAAACACCAACAAATTCAACAACAACCTCAACATTGAAAAACAACAGATTCAACAGCAACCTCAACATTGAAAACACCAACAAATTCAACAACAACCTCGACATTGAAAAACAGCAACAAATTCAACAACAACCTCGACATTGAAAAACAACAAACAATTCAACAACAACCTCAACATTGAAAAGCACCAACAAATTCAACAACAGCCTTAACATTGAAAACAACAACAAATTCAACATCAACCTCAACATTGAAAACAGCAACAAATTCAACAACAACCTCAACATTGAAAAACCACAACAAATACAAAAACAACCTCAACATTGAAAACAGCAACAAATTCAACAACAACCTCAACTTTGAAAACACCAACAAATTCAACAACAACCTCAACATTTAAAACACCAACAAATTCAACAACGACCTGAACATTGAAAACACCAAAAACCACGACATTGAAAAACAGCAACAAATTCAACAACAACCGCAACATTGAAAAACACCAACAAATTCAACATCAAACTCAACATTGAAAACACCAACAAATTCAACAACAACCTCAACATTGAAAAGCACCAACAAATTCAACAACAGCCTCAACATTGAAAACAACAACAAATTCAACATCAACCTCAACATTGAAAACAGCAACAAATTCAACAACAACCTCAACATTGAAAAACCACAACAAATACAAAAACAACCTCAACATTGAAAACAGCAACAAATTCAACAACAACCTCAACTTTGAAAACACCAACAAATTCAACAACAACCTCAACTTTGAAAACACCAACAAATGCAACAACAACCTCAACATTTAAAACACCAACAAATTCAACAACGACCTGAACATTGAAAACACCAAAAACCACGACATTGAAAAACAGCAACAAATTCAACAACAACCGCAACATTGAAAAACACCAACAAATTCAACATCAAACTCAACATTGAAAACACCAACAAATTCAACAACAACCTCAACATTGAAAAGCACCAACAAATTCAACAACAGCCTCAACATTGAAAACAACAACAAATTCATCATCAACCTCAACATTGAAAACAGCAACAAATTCAGCAACAAACTCAATATTGAAGGACAGCAACAAATTCAACAACAACCTCAACATTTAAAAACACAAAAAAAATTCAACAACAACCTCAACATTGAAAACACCAACAAATTCAACAACAACCTCAACATTGAAAAACAGCAACAAATTCAACAACAACCTCAACATTGAAAACACCAACAAATTCAACAACAACCTCAACATTGAAAACACCAACAAATTCAACAACAACCTCAACATTTAAAAACACCAACAGAATCAACAACAACCTCAACATTGAAAACAACAACAAATTCAACAACAACCTCAATATTGAAAACACCAAGAACCTCGACATTGAAAAACAGCAACAAATTCAACAACAACCTCGACACTGAAAAGCAACAACAAATTCAACATCAACCTCAGCATTGAAAACAGCATTAAAATCAACAACAAACTCAAAATTGAAAAACACCAAAAAATTCAACAAAAACCCCAACATTGAAAAAGAGCAACGAATTCAACAGCAACTTCGACATTGAAAAAGAGCAACTAATTCAAAAACAACCTCGACATTGAAAACACCAGCAAATTCAACAACAACCTCAACATTGAAAACTGCAACACATTCAACAACAACCTCAACATTGAAAAGACCAACAAATTCAACAACAACCTCGACATTGAAAAACACCAACAAATTCAACAACAACCTCAACATTAAAAAACACCAACAAATTCAACAACAACCTCAACATTGAAAAACAACAGATTCAACAGCAACCTCAACATTGAAAACACCAACAAATTCAACAACAACCTCAACATTGAAAACACCAACAACCTCGACATTGAAAAACAGCAACAAATTCAAGAACAAACTCGACATTGAAAAACACCAACAAATTCAACATCAACCTCAACATTGAAAACAGCAACAAATTCAACAACAAAGTCAACATTGAAGGAGAGCAACAAATTCAACAACAACCTCAACATTGAAAACACCAACAAATACAACAACAACCTCAGCATTGAAAACACCAACAAATTCAACAACAACCGCAACATTGAAAACACAAACAAATTCAACAACTTCAAGATTGAGAACACCAACAAATTCAACAACAACCTCGACATTGAAAAACACCAACAAATTCAACAAAAACCCCAACATTAAAAAAGACCAACAAATTCAACAACAACCTCGACATTGAACAACAGCAATAAATTCAACAACAACCTCGACATTGAAAAACAGCAACAAATTCAACAACAACCTCAAAATTGAAAAGCAGCAACAAATTCAACAACAACCTCGACATTGAAAAACAGCAACAAATTCAACAACCTCGACATTGAAAATACCAACAAATTCAACAACCGCCTAGACATTGAAAAACACGAACACATTCAACAACAACCTCAAAATTGAAAAACACCAACAAATTCAACAACAACCTCGACATTGAAAAACAGCAACAAATTCAACAACAACCTCAACATTGAAAAACCACAACAAATTCAAAAACAACCTCAACATTGAAAACATCAACAAATTCAACAACAAACTCAACATTGAAAAACAGCAACCAATTCAACAACAACCTCAACATTGAAAACACCAGCAAATTCAACAACAACCTCAACATTGAAAACAGCAACAAATTCAACAACAACCTCAACTTTGAAAACACCAACAAATTCAACAACAACCTCAACATTTAAAACACCAACAAATTCAACAACGACCTGAACAGTGAAAACACCAACAACCACGACATTGAAAAACAGCAACAAATTCAACAACAACCGCAACATTGAAAAACACCAACAAATTCAACATCAAAATCAGCATTGAAAACACCAACAAATTCAACAACAACCTCAACATTGAAAACAACAACAAATTCAACAACAGCCTCGACATTGAAAAACAGCAACAAATTCAACAACAACCTCGACATTGAAAAACAACAAACAATTCAACAACAACCTCAACATTGAAAAGCACCAACAAATTCAACAACAGCCTCAACATTGAAAACAACAACAAATTCAACATCAACCTCAACATTGAAAACAGCAACAAATTCAGCAACAAACTCAATATTGAAGGACAGCAACAAATTCAACAACAACCACAACATTGAATAACACAAAAAAAATTCAACAACAACCTCGACATTGAAAAACACCAACAAATTCAACAACAAACTCAACATTGAAAAATAGCAACAAATTCAACAACAACCTCAACAATGAAAACACCAACAAATTCAACAACAACCTCAACATTGAAAACACCAACAAATTCAACAACAACCTCAACATTAAAAAACACCAACAGAATCAACAACAACCTCAACATTGAAAACACCAACAAATTCAACAACAAACTCAACATTGAAAACACCAAGAACCTCGACATTGAAAAACAGCAACAAATTCAACAACATCCTCGACATTGAAAAGCAACAACAAATTCAACATCAACCTCAGCATTGAAAACAGCATTAAAATCAACAACAAACTCAACATTGAAAAAAACCAACAAATTCAACAACAACCTCAACATTAAAAAACACCAACAAATTCAACAACAACCTCAACATTGAAAAACAACAGATTCAACAGCAACCTCAACATTAAAAAACACCAACAAATTCAACAACAACCTCAACATTGAAAAACAACAGATTCAACAGCAACCTCAACATTGAAAACACCAACAAATTCAACAACAACCTCGACATTGAAAAACAGCAACAAATTCAACAACAACCTCGACATTGAAAAACAACAAACAATTCAACAACAACCTCAACATTGAAAAGCACCAACAAATTCAACAACAGCCTCAACATTGAAAACAACAACAAATTCAACATCAACCTCAACATTGAAAACAGCAACAAATTCAACAACAACCTCAACATTGAAAAACCACAACAAATACAAAAACAACCTCAACATTGAAAACAGCAACAAATTCAACAACAACCTCAACTTTGAAAACACCAACAAATTCAACAACAACCTCAACATTTAAAACACCAACAAATTCAACAACGACCTGAACATTGAAAACACCAAAAACCACGACATTGAAAAACAGCAACAAATTCAACAACAACCGCAACATTGAAAAACACCAACAAATTCAACATCAAACTCAACATTGAAAACACCAACAAATTCAACAACAACCTCAACATTGAAAAGCACCAACAAATTCAACAACAGCCTCAACATTGAAAACAACAACAAATTCAACATCAACCTCAACATTGAAAACAGCAACAAATTCAACAACAACCTCAACATTGAAAAACCACAACAAATACAAAAACAACCTCAACATTGAAAACAGCAACAAATTCAACAACAACCTCAACTTTGAAAACACCAACAAATCCAACAACAACCTCAACTTTGAAAACACCAACAAATTCAACAACAACCTCAACATTTAAAACACCAACAAATTCAACAACGACCTGAACATTGAAAACACCAAAAACCACGACATTGAAAAACAGCAACAAATTCAACAACAACCGCAACATTGAAAAACACCAACAAATTCAACATCAAACTCAACATTGAAAACAGCAACAAATTCAACAACAACCTCAACATTGAAAAGCACCAACAAATTCAACAACAGCCTCAACATTGAAAACAACAACAAATTCATCATCAACCTCAACATTGAAAACAGCAACAAATTCAGCAACAAACTCAATATTGAAGGACAGCAACAAATTCAACAACAACCTCAACATTTAAAAACACAAAAAAAATTCAACAACAACCTCAACATTGAAAACACCAACAAATTCAACAACAACCTCAACATTGAAAAACAGCAACAAATTCAACAACAACCTCAACATTGAAAACACCAACAAATTCAACAACAACCTCAACATTGAAAACACCAACAAATTCAACAACAACCTCAACATTTAAAAACACCAACAGAATCAACAACAACCTCAACATTGAAAACAACAACAAATTCAACAACAACCTCAATATTGAAAACACCAAGAACCTCGACATTGAAAAACAGCAACAAATTCAACAACAACCTCGACACTGAAAAGCAACAACAAATTCAACATCAACCTCAGCATTGAAAACAGCATTAAAATCAACAACAAACTCAAAATTGAAAAACACCAAAAAATTCAACAAAAACCCCAACATTGAAAAAGAGCAACGAATTCAACAGCAACTTCGACATTGAAAAAGAGCAACTAATTCAAAAACAACCTCGACATTGAAAACACCAGCAAATTCAACAACAACCTCAACATTGAAAACTGCAACACATTCAACAACAACCTCAACATTGAAAAGACCAACAAATTCAACAACAACCTCGACATTGAAAAACACCAACAAATTCAACAACAACCTCAACATTAAAAAACACCAACAAATTCAACAACAACCTCAACATTGAAAAACAACAGATTCAACAGCAACCTCAACATTGAAAACACCAACAAATTCAACAACAACCTCAACATTGAAAACACCAACAACCTCGACATTGAAAAACAGCAACAAATTCAAGAACAAACTCGACATTGAAAAACACCAACAAATTCAACATCAACCTCAACATTGAAAACAGCAACAAATTCAACAACAAAGTCAACATTGAAGGAGAGCAACAAATTTAACAACAACCTCAACATTGAAAACACCAACAAATACAACAACAACCTCAGCATTGAAAACACCAACAAATTCAACAACAACCGCAACATTGAAAACACAAACAAATTCAACAACAACTTCAAGATTGAGAACACCAACAAATTCAACAACAACCTCGACATTGAAAAACACCAACAAATTCAACAAAAACCCCAACATTAAAAAAGACCAACAAATTCAACAACAACCTCGACATTGAACAACAGCAACAAATTCAACAACAACCTCGACATTGAAAAACAGCAAGAAATTCAACAACAACCTCAAAATTGAAAAGCAGCAACAAATTCAACAACAACCTCGACATTGAAAAACAGCAACAAATTCAACAACCTCGACATTGAAAATACCAACAAATTCAACAACCGCCTAGACATTGAAAAACACGAACACATTCAACAACAACCTCAAAATTGAAAAACACCAACAAATTAAACAACAACCTCAACACTGAAAACACCAACAAATTCAACAACAACCGCAACATTGAAAACACCAACAAATTCAACATCAAATTCAACATTGAAAACACCAACAAATTCAACAACAACCTCAACATTGAAAAGCACCAACAAATTCAACAACAGCCTCAACATTGAAAACAACAACAAATTCAACATCAACCTCAACATTGAAAACAGCAACAAATTCAACAACAACCTCAACATTGAAAAACCACAACAAATACAAAAACAACCTCAACATTGAAAACAGCAACAAATTCAACAACAACCTCAACTTTGAAAACACCAACAAATTCAACAACAACCTCAACATTTAAAACACCAACAAATTCAACAACGACCTGAACATTGAAAACACCAAAAACCACGACATTGAAAAACAGCAACAAATTCAACAACAACCGCAACATTGAAAAACACCAACAAATTCAACATCAAACTCAACATTGAAAACACCAACAAATTCAACAACAACCTCAACATTGAAAAGCACCAACAAATTCAACAACAACCTCAAAATTGAAAAGCAGCAACAAATTCAACAACAAACTCAACATTGAAAAACAGCAACCAATTCAACAACAACCTCAACATTGAAAACACCAGCAAATTCAACAACAACCTCAACATTGAAAACAGCAACAAATTCAACAACAACCTCAACTTTGAAAACACCAACAAATTCAACAACAACCTCAACATTTAAAACACCAACAAATTCAACAACGACCTGAACAGTGAAAACACCAACAACCACGACATTGAAAAACAGCAACAAATTCAACAACAACCGCAACATTGAAAAACACCAACAAATTCAACATCAAACTCAGCATTGAAAACACCAACAAATTCAACAACAACCTCAACATTGAAAACAACAACAAATTCAACAACAGCCTCGACATTGAAAAACAGCAACAAATTCAACAACAACCTCGACATTGAAAAACAACAAACAATTCAACAACAACCTCAACATTGAAAAGCACCAACAAATTCAACAACAGCCTCAACATTGAAAACAACAACAAATTCAACATCAACCTCAACATTGAAAACAGCAACAAATTCAGCAACAAACTCAATATTGAAGGACAGCAACAAATTCAACAACAACCACAACATTGAAAAACACAAAAAAAATTCAACAACAACCTCGACATTGAAAAACACCAACAAATTCAACAACAAACTCAACATTGAAAAATAGCAACAAATTCAACAACAACCTCAACAATGAAAACACCAACAAATTCAACAACAACCTCAACATTGAAAACACCAACAAATTCAACAACAACCTCAACATTAAAAAACACCAACAGAATCAACAACAACCTCAACATTGAAAACACCAACAAATTCAACAACAAACTCAACATTGAAAACACCAAGAACCTCGACATTGAAAAACAGCAACAAATTCAACAACATCCTCGACATTGAAAAGCAACAACAAATTCAACATCAACCTCAGCATTGAAAACAGCATTAAAATCAACAACAAACTCAACATTGAAAAAAACCAACAAATTCAACAACAACCTCAACATTAAAAAACACCAACAAATTCAACAACAACCTCAACATTGAAAAACAACAGATTCAACAGCAACCTCAACATTAAAAAACACCAACAAATTCAACAACAACCTCAACATTGAAAAACAACAGATTCAACAGCAACCTCAACATTGAAAACACCAACAAATTCAACAACAACCTCGACATTGAAAAACAGCAACAAATTCAACAACAACCTCGACATTGAAAAACAACAAACAATTCAACAACAACCTCAACATTGAAAAGCACCAACAAATTCAACAACAGCCTCAACATTGAAAACAACAACAAATTCAACATCAACCTCAACATTGAAAACAGCAACAAATTCAACAACAACCTCAACATTGAAAAACCACAACAAATACAAAAACAACCTCAACATTGAAAACAGCAACAAATTCAACAACAACCTCAACTTTGAAAACACCAACAAATTCAACAACAACCTCAACATTTAAAACACCAACAAATTCAACAACGACCTGAACATTGAAAACACCAAAAACCACGACATTGAAAAACAGCAACAAATTCAACAACAACCGCAACATTGAAAAACACCAACAAATTCAACATCAAACTCAACATTGAAAACACCAACAAATTCAACAACAACCTCAACATTGAAAAGCACCAACAAATTCAACAACAGCCTCAACATTGAAAACAACAACAAATTCAACATCAACCTCAACATTGAAAACAGCAACAAATTCAACAACAACCTCAACATTGAAAAACCACAACAAATACAAAAACAACCTCAACATTGAAAACAGCAACAAATTCAACAACAACCTCAACTTTGAAAACACCAACAAATTCAACAACAACCTCAACTTTGAAAACACCAACAAATTCAACAACAACCTCAACATTTAAAACACCAACAAATTCAACAACGACCTGAACATTGAAAACACCAAAAACCACGACATTGAAAAACAGCAACAAATTCAACAACAACCGCAACATTGAAAAACACCAACAAATTCAACATCAAACTCAACATTGAAAACACCAACAAATTCAACAACAACCTCAACATTGAAAAGCACCAACAAATTCAACAACAGCCTCAACATTGAAAACAACAACAAATTCATCATCAACCTCAACATTGAAAACAGCAACAAATTCAGCAACAAACTCAATATTGAAGGACAGCAACAAATTCAACAACAACCTCAACATTTAAAAACACAAAAAAAATTCAACAACAACCTCAACATTGAAAACACCAACAAATTCAACAACAACCTCAACATTGAAAAACAGCAACAAATTCAACAACAACCTCAACATTGAAAACACCAACAAATTCAACAACAACCTCAACATTGAAAACACCAACAAATTCAACAACAACCTCAACATTTAAAAACACCAACAGAATCAACAACAACCTCAACATTGAAAACAACAACAAATTCAACAACAACCTCAATATTGAAAACACCAAGAACCTCGACATTGAAAAACAGCAACAAATTCAACAACAACCTCGACACTGAAAAGCAACAACAAATTCAACATCAACCTCAGCATTGAAAACAGCATTAAAATCAACAACAAACTCAAAATTGAAAAACACCAAAAAATTCAACAAAAACCCCAACATTGAAAAAGAGCAACGAATTCAACAGCAACTTCGACATTGAAAAAGAGCAACTAATTCAAAAACAACCTCGACATTGAAAACACCAGCAAATTCAACAACAACCTCAACATTGAAAACTGCAACAAATTCAACAACAACCTCAACATTGAAAAGACCAACAAATTCAACAACAACCTCGACATTGAAAAACACCAACAAATTCAACAACAACCTCAACATTAAAAAACACCAACAAATTCAACAACAACCTCAACATTGAAAAACAACAGATTCAACAGCAACCTCAACATTGAAAACACCAACAAATTCAACAACAACCTCAACATTGAAAACACCAACAACCTCGACATTGAAAAACAGCAACAAATTCAAGAACAAACTCGACATTGAAAAACACCAACAAATTCAACATCAACCTCAACATTGAAAACAGCAACAAATTCAACAACAAAGTCAACATTGAAGGAGAGCAACAAATTCAACAACAACCTCAACATTGAAAACACCAACAAATACAACAACAACCTCAGCATTGAAAACACCAACAAATTCAACAACAACCGCAACATTGAAAACACAAACAAATTCAACAACAACTTCAAGATTGAGAACACCAACAAATTCAACAACAACCTCGACATTGAAAAACACCAACAAATTCAACAAAAACCCCAACATTAAAAAAGACCAACAAATTCAACAACAACCTCGACATTGAACAACAGCAACAAATTCAACAACAACCTCGACATTGAAAAACAGCAAGAAATTCAACAACAACCTCAAAATTGAAAAGCAGCAACAAATTCAACAACAACCTCGACATTGAAAAACAGCAACAAATTCAACAACCTCGACATTGAAAATACCAACAAATTCAACAACCGCCTAGACATTGAAAAACACGAACACATTCAACAACAACCTCAAAATTGAAAAACACCAACAAATTAAACAACAACCTCAACACTGAAAACACCAACAAATTCAACAACAACCGCAACATTGAAAACACCAACAAATTCAACATCAAATTCAACATTGAAAACACCAACAAATTCAACAACAACCTCAACATTGAAAAGCACCAACAAATTCAACAACAGCCTCAACATTGAAAACAACAACAAATTCAACATCAACCTCAACATTGAAAACAGCAACAAATTCAACAACAACCTCAACATTGAAAAACCACAACAAATACAAAAACAACCTCAACATTGAAAACAGCAACAAATTCAACAACAACCTCAACTTTGAAAACACCAACAAATTCAACAACAACCTCAACATTTAAAACACCAACAAATTCAACAACGACCTGAACATTGAAAACACCAAAAACCACGACATTGAAAAACAGCAACAAATTCAACAACAACCGCAACATTGAAAAACACCAACAAATTCAACATCAAACTCAACATTGAAAACACCAACAAATTCAACAACAACCTCAACATTGAAAAGCACCAACAAATTCAACAACAGCCTCAACATTGAAAACAACAACAAATTCATCATCAACCTCAACATTGAAAACAGCAACAAATTCAGCAACAAACTCAATATTGAAGGACAACAACAAATTCAACAACAACCTCAACATTTAAAAACACAAAAAAAATTCAACAACAACCTCAACATTGAAAAACAGCAACAAATTCAACAACAACCTCAACATTGAAAACACCAACAAATTCAACAACAACCTCAACATTGAAAACACCAACAAATTCAACAACAACCTCAACATTTAAAAACACCAACAGAATCAACAACAACCTCAACATTGAAAACAACAACAAATTCAACAACAACCTCAATATTGAAAACACCAAGAACCTCGACATTGAAAAACAGCAACAAATTCAACAACAACCTCGACACTGAAAAGCAACAACAAATTCAACATCAACCTCAGCATTGAAAACAGCATTAAAATCAACAACAAACTCAAAATTGAAAAACACCAAAAAATTCAACAAAAACCCCAACATTGGAAAAGAGCAACGAATTCAACAGCAACTTCGACATTGAAAAAGAGCAACTAATTCAAAAACAACCTCGACATTGAAAACACCATCAAATTCAACAACAACCTCAACATTGAAAACTGCAACAAATTCAACAACAACCTCAACATTGAAAAGACCAACAAATTCAACAACAAACTCAACATTGAAAAAAACCAACAAATTCAACAACAACCTCAACATTAAAAAACACCAACAAATTCAACAACAACCTCAACATTGAAAAACAACAGATTCAACAGCAACCTCAACATTAAAAAAACACCAACAAATTCAACAACAACCTCAACATTGAAAAACAACAGATTCAACAGCAACCTCAACATTGAAAACACCAACAAATTCAACAACAACCTCGACATTGAAAAACAGCAACAAATTCAACAACAACCTCGACATTGAAAAACAACAAACAATTCAACAACAACCTCAACATTGAAAAGCACCAACAAATTCAACAACAGCCTCAACATTGAAAACAACAACAAATTCAACATCAACCTCAACATTGAAAACAGCAACAAATTCAACAACAATCTCAACATTGAAAAACCACAACAAATACAAAAACAACCTCAACATTGAAAACAGCAACAAATTCAACAACAACCTCAACTTTGAAAACACCAACAAATTCAACAACAACCTCAACATTTAAAACACCAACAAATTCAACAACGACCTGAACATTGAAAACACCAAAAACCACGACATTGAAAAACAGCAACAAATTCAACAACAAGCGCAACATTGAAAAACACCAACAAATTCAACATCAAACTCAACATTGAAAACACCAACAAATTCAACAACAACCTCAACATTGAAAAGCACCAACAAATTCAACAACAGCCTCAACATTGAAAACAACAACAAATGCAACATCAACCTCAACATTGAAAACAGCAACAAATTCAACAACAACCTCAACTTTGAAAACACCAACAAATTCAACAACAACCTCAACTTTGAAAACACCAACAAATTCAACAACAACCTCAACATTTAAAACACCAACAAATTCAACAACGACCTGAACATTGAAAACACCAAAAACCACGACATTGAAAAACAGCAACAAATTCAACAACAACCGCAACATTGAAAAACACCAACAAACTCAACATCAAACTCAACATTGAAAACAACAACAAATTCATCATCAACCTCAACATTGAAAACAGCAACAAATTCAGCAACAAACTCAATATTGAAGGACAGCAACAAATTCAACAACAACCTCAACATTTAAAAACACAAAAAAAATTCAACAACAACCTCAACATTGAAAACACCAACAAATTCAACAACAACCTCAACATTGAAAACACCAACAAATTCAACAACAACCTCAACATTTAAAAACACCAACAGAATCAACAACAACCTCAACATTGAAAACAACAACAAATTCAACAACAACCTCAATATTGAAAACACCAAGAACCTCGACATTGAAAAACAGCAACAAATTCAACAACAACCTCGACACTGAAAAGCAACAACAAATTCAACATCAACCTCAGCATTGAAAACAGCATTAAAATCAACAACAAACTCAAAATTGAAAAACACCAAAAAATTCAACAAAAACCCCAACATTGGAAAAGAGCAACGAATTCAACAGCAACTTCGACATTGAAAAAGAGCAACTAATTCAAAAACAACCTCGACATTGAAAACACCATCAAATTCAACAACAACCTCAACATTCAAAACTGCAACAAATTCAACAACAACCTCAACATTGAAAAGACCAACAAATTCAACAACAAACTCAACATTGAAAAAAACCAACAAATTCAACAACAACCTCAACATTAAAAAACACCAACAAATTCAACAACAACCTCAACATTGAAAAACAACAGATTCAACAGCAACCTCAACATTAAAAAAACACCAACAAATTCAACAACAACCTCAACATTGAAAAACAACAGATTCAACAGCAACCTCAACATTGAAAACACCAACAAATTCAACAACAACCTCGACATTGAAAAACAGCAACAAATTCAACAACAACCTCGACATTGAAAAACAACAAACAATTCAACAACAACCTCAACATTGAAAAGCACCAACAAATTCAACAACAGCCTCAACATTGAAAACAACAACAAATTCAACATCAACCTCAACATTGAAAACAGCAACAAATTCAACAACAACCTCAACATTGAAAAACCACAACAAATACAAAAACAACCTCAACATTGAAAACAGCAACAAATTCAACAACAACCTCAACTTTGAAAACACCAACAAATTCAACAACAACCTCAACATTTAAAACACCAACAAATTCAACAACGACCTGAACATTGAAAACACCAAAAACCACGACATTGAAAAACAGCAACAAATTCAACAACAACCGCAACATTGAAAAACACCAACAAATTCAACATCAAACTCAACATTGAAAACACCAACAAATTCAACAACAACCTCAACATTGAAAAGCACCAACAAATTCAACAACAGCCTCAACATTGAAAACAACAACAAATTCAACATCAACCTCAACATTGAAAACAGCAACAAATTCAACAACAACCTCAACATTGAAAAACCACAACAAATACAAAAACAACCTCAACATTGAAAACAGCAACAAATTCAACAACAACCTCAACTTTGAAAACACCAACAAATTCAACAACAACCTCAACTTTGAAAACACCAACAAATTCAACAACAACCTCAACATTTAAAACACCAACAAATTCAACAACGACCTGAACATTGAAAACACCAAAAACCACGACATTGAAAAACAGCAACAAATTCAACAACAACCGCAACATTGAAAAACACCAACAAATTCAACATCAAACTCAACATTGAAAACAACAACAAATTCATCATCAACCTCAACATTGAAAACAGCAACAAATTCAGCAACAAACTCAATATTGAAGGACAGCAACAAATTCAACAACAACCTCAACATTGAAAACTGCAACAAATTCAACAACAACCTCAACATTGAAAAGACCAACAAATTCAACAACAAACTCAACATTGAAAAAAACCAACAAATTCAACAACAACCTCAACATTAAAAAACACCAACAAATTCAACAACAACCTCAACATTGAAAAACAACAGATTCAACAGCAACCTCAACATTAAAAAAACACCAACAAATTCAACAACAACCTCAACATTGAAAAACAACAGATTCAACAGCAACCTCAACATTGAAAACACCAACAAATTCAACAACAACCTCGACATTGAAAAACAGCAACAAATTCAACAACAACCTCGACATTGAAAAACAACAAACAATTCAACAACAACCTCAACATTGAAAAGCACCAACAAATTCAACAACAGCCTCAACATTGAAAACAACAACAAATTCAACATCAACCTCAACATTGAAAACAGCAACAAATTCAACAACAACCTCAACATTGAAAAACCACAACAAATACAAAAACAACCTCAACATTGAAAACAGCAACAAATTCAACAACAACCTCAACTTTGAAAACACCAACAAATTCAACAACAACCTCAACATTTAAAACACCAACAAATTCAACAACGACCTGAACATTGAAAACACCAAAAACCACGACATTGAAAAACAGCAACAAATTCAACAACAACCGCAACATTGAAAAACACCAACAAATTCAACATCAAACTCAACATTGAAAACACCAACAAATTCAACAACAACCTCAACATTGAAAAGCACCAACAAATTCAACAACAGCCTCAACATTGAAAACAACAACAAATTCAACATCAACCTCAACATTGAAAACAGCAACAAATTCAACAACAACCTCAACATTGAAAAACCACAACAAATACAAAAACAACCTCAACATTGAAAACAGCAACAAATTCAACAACAACCTCAACTTTGAAAACACCAACAAATTCAACAACAACCTCAACTTTGAAAACACCAACAAATTCAACAACAACCTCAACATTTAAAACACCAACAAATTCAACAACGACCTGAACATTGAAAACACCAAAAACCACGACATTGAAAAACAGCAACAAATTCAACAACAACCGCAACATTGAAAAACACCAACAAATTCAACATCAAACTCAACATTGAAAACACCAACAAATTCAACAACAACCTCAACATTGAAAAGCACCAACAAATTCAACAACAGCCTCAACATTGAAAACAACAACAAATTCATCATCAACCTCAACATTGAAAACAGCAACAAATTCAGCAACAAACTCAATATTGAAGGACAGCAACAAATTCAACAACAACCTCAACATTTAAAAACACAAAAAAAATTCAACAACAACCTCAACATTGAAAACAGCAACAAATTCAACAACAACCTCAACATTGAAAAACAGCAACAAATTCAACAACAACCTCAACATTGAAAACACCAACAAATTCAACAACAACCTCAACATTGAAAACACCAACAAATTCAACAACAACCTCAACATTTAAAAACACCAACAGAATCAACAACAACCTCAACATTGAAAACAACAACAAATTCAACAACAACCTCAATATTGAAAACACCAAGAACCTCGACATTGAAAAACAGCAACAAATTCAACAACAACCTCGACACTGAAAAGCAACAACAAATTCAACATCAACCTCAGCATTGAAAACAGCATTAAAATCAACAACAAACTCAAAATTGAAAAACACCAAAAAATTCAACAAAAACCCCAACATTGAAAAAGAGCAACGAATTCAACAGCAACTTCGACATTGAAAAAGAGCAACTAATTCAAAAACAACCTCGACATTGAAAACACCAGCAAATTCAACAACAACCTCAACATTGAAAACTGCAACAAATTCAACAACAACCTCAACATTGAAAAGACCAACAAATTCAACAACAACCTCGACATTGAAAAACACCAACAAATTCAACAACAACCTCAACATTAAAAAACACCAACAAATTCAACAACAACCTCAACATTGAAAAACAACAGATTCAACAGCAACCTCAACATTGAAAACACCAACAAATTCAACCACAACCTCAACATTGAAAACACCAACAACCTCGACATTGAAAAACAGCAACAAATTCAAGAACAAACTCGACATTGAAAAACACCAACAAATTCAACATCAACCTCAACATTGAAAACAGCAACAAATTCAACAACAAAGTCAACATTGAAGGAGAGCAACAAATTCAACAACAACCTCAACATTGAAAACACCAACAAATACAACAACAACCTCAGCATTGAAAACACCAACAAATTCAACAACAACCGCAACATTGAAAACACAAACAAATTCAACAACAACTTCAAGATTGAGAACACCAACAAATTCAACAACAACCTCGACATTGAAAAACACCAACAAATTCAACAAAAACCCCAACATTAAAAAAGACCAACAAATTCAACAACAACCTCGACATTGAACAACAGCAACAAATTCAACAACAACCTCGACATTGAAAAACAGCAAGAAATTCAACAACAACCTCAAAATTGAAAAGCAGCAACAAATTCAACAACAACCTCGACATTGAAAAACAGCAACAAATTCAACAACAACTTCAAGATTGAGAACACCAACAAATTCAACAACAACCTCGACATTGAAAAACACCAACAAATTCAACAAAAACCCCAACATTAAAAAAGACCAACAAATTCAACAACAACCTCGACATTGAACAACAGCAACAAATTCAACAACAACCTCGACATTGAAAAACAGCAAGAAATTCAACAACAACCTCAACATTGAAAATACCAACAAATTCAACAACCGCCTAGACATTGAAAAACACGAACACATTCAACAACAACCTCAAAATTGAAAAACACCAACAAATTAAACAACAACCTCAACACTGAAAACACCAACAAATTCAACAACAACCGCAACATTGAAAACACCAACAAATTCAACAACAACTTCAAGATTGAGAACACCAACAAATTCAACAACAACCTCGACATTGAAAGACAGCAACAAATTCATCAACAACCTCAACATTGAAAACACCAAAAAATTCAACAACAACCGCAACATTGAAAACACCAACAAATTCAACAACAATCTCAACATTGAAAACACCAACAAATTCAAGAACAACCTCTACATTGAAAAAGAGCAAAAAATTCAACAACACCTCGACATTGAAAACAACAACAAATTCAACAACAACCTCAACATTGAAAACAGCAACGAGTTCAACAAAAACCCCAACATTGAAAAACAGCAACAAATTCAACATCAACCTCAACATTGAAAACAGCAACAAATTCAACAACAACCTCAACATTGAAAAACAGCAACAAGTTCAACAACGTCGACATTTAAAATACCAACAAATTCAACAACCACCTCGACATTGAAAAACACCAACACATTCAACAACAACCTCAAAATTGAAAAGCACCAACAAATTCAACAACAACCGCAACATTGAAAAACACCAACAAATTCAACATCAAACTCAACATTGAAAACACCAACAAATTCAACAACAACCTCAACATTGAAAAGCACCAACAAATTCAACAACAGCCTCAACATTGAAAACACCAACAAATTCAACAACAACCTCAACATTGAAAAACAGCAACAAATTCAACAACAACCTCAACATTGAAAAAAAAACAGATTCAACAATAAACTCAGCATTGAATAACACGAACAAATTCAACAACAACCTCAACATTAAAAAATACCAACAAATTAAACAACAACCTCAACACTGAAAACACAAACAAATTCAACAACAACCTCAACATTGAAAACACCAACAAATTCAACAACAACCTCAACATTGAAAAACCACAACAAATACAAAAACAACCTCAACATTGAAAACAGCAACAAATTCAACAACAACCTCAACTTTGAAAACACCAACAAATTCAGCAACAACCTCAACATTGAAAAACACCAACAAATTCAACAAAAACTCCAACATTGAAAAACAACAACAAATTCAACAACAACCTCGACATTGAACAACAGCAACAAATTCAACAACAACCTCGACATTGAAAAACAGCAACAAGTTCAACAACGTCGACATTTAAAATACCAACAAATTCAACAACCACCTCGACATTGAAAAACACCAACACATTCAACAACAACCTCAAAATTGAAAAGCACCAACAAATTCAACAACAACCTCAACATTGAAAAACAGCAACAAATTCAACAACAACCTCAACATTGAAAAACCACAACAAATACAAAAACAACCTCAACATTGAAAACAGCAACAAATTCAACAACAACCTCAACTTTGAAAACACCAACAAATTCAACAACAACCTCAACATTTAAAACACCAGCAAATTCAACAACGACCTGAACATTGAAAACACCAAAAACCACGACATTGAAAAACAGCAACAAATTCAACAACAACCGCAACATTGAAAAACACCAACAAATTCAACATCAAACTCAACATTGAAAACACCAACAAATTCAACAACAACCTCAACATTGAAAAGCACCAACAAATTCAACAACAGCCTCAACATTGAAAACAACAACAAATTCATCATCAACCTCAACATTGAAAACAGCAACAAATTCAGCAACAAACTCAATATTGAAGGACAGCAACAAATTCAACAACAACCTCAACATTGAAAAACACAAAAAAAATTCAACAACAACCTCAACATTGAAAACACCAACAAATTCAACAACAACCTCAACATTGAAAAACAGCAACAAATTCAACAACAACCTCAACATTGAAAACACCAACAAATTCAACAACAACCTCAACATTGAAAACACCAACAAATTCAACAACAACCTCAACATTTAAAAACACCAACAGAATCAACAACAACCTCAACATTGAAAACAACAACAAATTCAACAACAACCTCAATATTGAAAACACCAAGAACCTCGACATTGAAAAACAGCAACAAATTCAACAACAACCTCGACACTGAAAAGCAACAACAAATTCAACATCAACCTCAGCATTGAAAACAGCATTAAAATCAACAACAAACTCAAAATTGAAAAACACCAAAAAATTCAACAAAAACCCCAACATTGAAAAAGAGCAACGAATTCAACAGCAACTTCGACATTGAAAAAGAGCAACTAATTCAAAAACAACCTCGACATTGAAAACACCAGCAAATTCAACAACAACCTCAACATTGAAAACTGCAACACATTCAACAACAACCTCAACATTGAAAAGACCAACAAATTCAACAACAACCTCGACATTGAAAAACACCAACAAATTCAACAACAACCTCAACATTAAAAAACACCAACAAATTCAACAACAACCTCAACATTGAAAAACAACAGATTCAACAGCAACCTCAACATTGAAAACACCAACAAATTCAACAACAACCTCAATATTGAAAACACCAACAACCTCGACATTGAAAAACAGCAACAAATTCAAGAACAAACTCGACATTGAAAAACACCAACAAATTCAACATCAACCTCAACATTGAAAACAGCAACAAATTCAACAACAAAGTCAACAATGAAGGAGAGCAACAAATTCAACAACAACCTCAACATTGAAAACACCAACAAATACAACAACAACCTCAGCATTGAAAACACCAACAAATTCAACAACAACCGCAACATTGAAAACACAAACAAATTCAACAACTTCAAGATTGAGAACACCAACAAATTCAACAACAACCTCGACATTGAAAAACACCAACAAATTCAACAAAAACCCCAACATTAAAAAAGACCAACAAATTCAACAACAACCTCGACATTGAACAACAGCAACAAATTCAACAACAACCTCGACATTGAAAAACAGCAACAAATTCAACAACAACCTCAACATTGAAAAGCAGCAACAAATTCAACAACAACCTCGACATTGAAAAACAGCAACAAATTCAACAACCTCGACAATCAAAATACCAACAAATTCAACAACCGCCTAGACATTGAAAAACACGAACACATTCAACAACAACCTCAAAATTGAAAAACACCAACAAATTCAACAACAACCTCGACATTGAAAAACAGCAACAAATTCAACAACAACCTCAACATTGAAAAACCACAACAAATTCAAAAACAACCTCAACATTGAAAACATCAACAAATTCAACAACAAAATCAACATTGAAAAACAGCAACCAATTCAACAACAACCTCAACATTGAAAACACCAGCAAATTCAACAACAACCTCAACATTGAAAACAGCAACAAATTCAACAACAACCTCAACTTTGAAAACACCAACAAATTCAACAACAACCTCAACATTTAAAACACCAACAAATTCAACAACGACCTGAACAGTGAAAACACCAACAACCACGACATTGAAAAACAGCAACAAACTCAACAACAACCGCAACATTGAAAAACACCAACAAATTCAACATCAAACTCAGCATTGAAAACACCAACAAATTCAACAACAACCTCAACATTGAAAACAACAACAAATTCAACAACAGCCTCGACATTGAAAAACAGCAACAAATTCAACAACAACCTCGACATTGAAAAACAACAAACAATTCAACAACAACCTCAACATTGAAAAGCACCAACAAATTCAACAACAGCCTCAACATTGAAAACAACAACAAATTCAACATCAACCTCAACATTGAAAACAGCAACAAATTCAGCAACAAACTCAATATTGAAGGACAGCAACAAATTCAACAACAACCACAACATTGAAAAACACAAAAAAAATTCAACAACAACCTCGACATTGAAAAACACCAACAAATTCAACAACAAACTCAACATTGAAAAATAGCAACAAATTCAACAACAACCTCAACAATGAAAACACCAACAAATTCAACAACAACCTCAACATTGAAAACACCAACAAATTCAACAACAACCTCAACATTAAAAAACACCAACAGAATCAACAACAACCTCAACATTGAAAACACCAACAAATTCAACAACAAACTCAACATTGAAAACACCAAGAACCTCGACATTGAAAAACAGCAACAAATTCAACAACATCCTCGACACTGAAAAGCAACAACAAATTCAACATCAACCTCAGCATTGAAAACAGCATTAAAATCAACAACAAACTCAACATTGAAAAAAACCAACAAATTCAACAACAACCTCAACATTAAAAAACACCAACAAATTCAACAACAACCTCAACATTGAAAAACAACAGATTCAACAGCAACCTCAACATTAAAAAACACCAACAAATTCAACAACAACCTCAACATTGAAAAACAACAGATTCAACAGCAACCTCAACATTGAAAACACCAACAAATTCAACAACAACCTCGACATTGAAAAACAGCAACAAATTCAACAACAACCTCGACATTGAAAAACAACAAACAATTCAACAACAACCTCAACATTGAAAAGCACCAACAAATTCAACAACAGCCTCAACATTGAAAACAACAACAAATTCAACATCAACCTCAACATTGAAAACAGCAACAAATTCAACAACAACCTCAACATTGAAAAACCACAACAAATACAAAAACAAACTCAACATTGAAAACAGCAACAAATTCAACAACAACCTCAACTTTGAAAACACCAACAAATTCAACAACAACCTCAACATTTAAAACACCAACAAATTCAACAACGACCTGAACATTGAAAACACCAAAAACCACGACATTGAAAAACAGCAACAAATTCAACAACAACCGCAACATTGAAAAACACCAACAAATTCAACATCAAACTCAACATTGAAAACACCAACAAATTCAACAACAACCTCAACATTGAAAAGCACCAACAAATTCAACAACAGCCTCAACATTGAAAACAACAACAAATTCATCATCAACCTCAACATTGAAAACAGCATCAAATTCAGCAACAAACTCAATATTGAAGGACAGCAACAAATTCAACAACAACCTCAACATTTAAAAACACAAAAAAAATTCAACAACAACCTCAACATTGAAAACACCAACAAATTCAACAACAACCTCAACATTGAAAAACAGCAACAAATTCAACAACAACCTCAACGTTGAAAACACCAACAAATTCAACAACAACCTCAACATTGAAAACACCAACAAATTCAACAACAACCTCAACATTTAAAAACACCAACAGAATCAACAACAACCTCAACATTGAAAACAACAACAAATTCAACAACAACCTCAATATTGAAAACACCAAGAACCTCGACATTGAAAAACAGCAACAAATTCAACAACAACCTCGACACTGAAAAGCAACAACAAATTCAACATCAACCTCAGCATTGAAAACAGCATTAAAATCAACAACAAACTCAAAATTGAAAAACACCAAAAAAATCAACAAAAACCCCAACATTGAAAAAGAGCAACGAATTCAACAGCAACTTCGACATTGAAAAAGAGCAACTAATTCAAAAACAACCTCGACATTGAAAACACCAGCAAATTCAACAACAACCTCAACATTGAAAACTGCAACAAATTCAACAACAACCTCAACATTGAAAAGACCAACAAATTCAACAACAACCTCGACATTGAAAAACACCAACAAATTCAACAACAACCTCAACATTAAAAAACACCAACAAATTCAACAACAACCTCAACATTGAAAAACAACAGATTCAACAGCAACCTCAACATTGAAAACACCAACAAATTCAACAACAACCTCAACATTGAAAACACCAACAACCTCGACATTGAAAAACAGCAACAAATTCAAGAACAAACTCGACATTGAAAAACACCAACAAATTCAACATCAACCTCAACATTGAAAACAGCAACAAATTCAACAACAAAGTCAACATTGAAGGAGAGCAACAAATTCAACAACAACCTCAACATTGAAAACACCAACAAATACAACAACAACCTCAGCATTGAAAACACCAACAAATTCAACAACAACCGCAACATTGAAAACACAAACAAATTCAACAACAACTTCAAGATTGAGAACACCAACAAATTCAACAACAACCTCGACATTGAAAAACACCAACAAATTCAACAAAAACCCCAACATTAAAAAAGACCAACAAATTCAACAACAACCTCGACATTGAACAACAGCAACAAATTCAACAACAACCTCGACATTGAAAAACAGCAACAAATTCAACAACAACCTCAAAATTGAAAAGCAGCAACAAATTCAACAACAACCTCGACATTGAAAAACAGCAACAAATTCAACAACCTCGACATTGAAAATACCAACAAATTCAACAACCGCCTAGACATTGAAAAACACGAACACATTCAACAACAACCTCAAAATTGAAAAACACCAACAAATTCAACAACAACCTCGACATTGAAAAACAGCAACAAATTCAACAACAACCTCAACATTGAAAAACCACAACAAATTCAAAAACAACCTCAACATTGAAAACACCAACAAATTCAACAACAAACTCAACATTGAAAAACAGCAACCAATTCAACAACAACCTCAACATTGAAAACATCAGCAAATTCAACAACAACCTCAAAATTGAAAACAGCAACAAATTCAACAACAACCTCAACTTTGAAAACACCAACAAATTCAACAACAACCTCAACATTTAAAACACCAACAAATTCAACAACGACCTGAACAGTGAAAACACCAACAACCACGACATTGAAAAACAGCAACAAATTCAACAACAACCGCAACATTGAAAAACACCAACAAATTCAACATCAAACTCAGCATTGAAAACACCAACAAATTCAACAACAACCTCAACATTGAAAACAACAACAAATTCAACAACAGCCTCGACATTGAAAAACAGCAACAAATTCAACAACAACCGCGACATTGAAAAACAACAAACAATTCAACAACAACCTCAACATTGAAAAGCACCAACAAATTCAACAACAGCCTCAACATTGAAAACAACAACAAATTCAACATCAACCTCAACATTGAAAACAGCAACAAATTCAGCAACAAACTCAATATTGAAGGACAGCAACAAATTCAACAACAACCACAACATTGAAAAACACAAAAAAAATTCAACAACAACCTCAACATTGAAAAACACCAACAAAGTCAACAACAAACTCAACATTGAAAAATAGCAACAAATTCAACAACAACCTCAACATTGAAAACACCAACAAATTCAACAACAACCTCAACATTGAAAACACCAACAAATTCAACAACAACCTCAACATTAAAAAACACCAACAGAATCAACAACAACCTCAACATTGAAAACACCAACAAATTCAACAACAACCTCAACATTGAAAACACCAAGAACCTCGACATTGAAAAACAGCAACAAATTCAACAACATCCTCGACACTGAAAAGCAACAACAAATTCAACATCAACCTCAGCATTGAAAACAGCATTAAAATCAACAACAAACTCAACATTGAAAAACACCAAAAAATTCAACAAAAACCCCAACATTGAAAAAGAGCAACGAATTCAACAGCAACTTCGACATTGAAAAAGAGCAACAAATTCAAAAACAACATCGACATTGAAAACACCAGCAAATTCAACAACAACCTCAACGTTGAAAACTACAACAAATTCAACAGCAACCTCAACATTGAAAAGACCAACAAAATTCAACAACAACCTCGACATTGAAAAAAACCAACAAATTCAACAACAACCTCAACATTAAAAAACACCAACAAATTCAACAACAACCTCAACATTGAAAAACAACAGATTCAACAGCAACCTCAACATTGAAAACACCAACAAATTCAACAACAACCTCGACATTGAAAAACAGCAACAAATTCAACAACAACCTCGACATTGAAAAACAACAAACAATTCAACAACAACCTCAACATTGAAAAGCACCAACAAATTCAACAACAGCCTCAACATTGAAAACAACAACAAATTCAACATCAACCTTAACATTGAAAACAGCAACAAATTCAGCAACAAACTCAATATTGAAGGACAGCAACAAATTCAACAACAACCACAACATTGAAAAACACAAAAAAAATTCAACAACAACCTCAACATTGAAAAACACCAACAAATTCAACAGCAAACTCAACATTGAAAAATAGCAACAAATTCAACAACAACCTCAACATTGAAAACACCCACAAATTCATCAACAACCTCAACATTGAAAACACCAACAAATTCAACAACAACCTCAACATTTAAAAACACCAACAGAATCAACAACAACCTCAACATTGAAAACACCAACAAATTCAACAACAACCTCAACATTGAAAACACCAAGAACCTCGGCATTGAAAAACAGCAACAAATTCAACAACAACCTCGACACTGAAAAGCAACAACAAATTCAACATCAACCTCAGCATTGAAAACAGCATTAAAATCAACAACAAACTCAACATTGAAAAACACCAAAAAATTCAACAAAAACCCCAACATTGAAAAAGAGCAACGAATTCAACAGCAACTTCGACATTGAAAAAGAGCAACAAATTCAAAAACAACCTCGACATTGAAAACACCAGCAAATTCAACAACAACCTCAACATTGAAAACTGCAACAAATTCAACAACAACCTCAACATTGAAAAGACCAACAAACTCAACAACAACCTCGACATTGAAAAACAACAACAAATTCAACAACAACCTCAACATTAAAAAACACCAACAAATTCAACAACAACCACAGCATTGAAAAACAGCAACAATTTCAAGAACAAACTCGACATTGAAAAACACCAACAAATTCAACATCAACCTCAACATTGAAAACAGCAACAAATTCAACAACAAAGTCAACATTGAAGGAGAGCAACAAATTCAACAACAACCTCAACATTGAAAACACCAACAAATACAACAACAACCTCAGCATTGAAAACACCAACAAATTCAACAACAACCTCAACATTGAAAACAGCAACAAGTTCAACAAAAACCCCAACATCAAAAAACAGCAACAAATTCAACATCAACCTCAACATTGAAAACAGCAACAAATTCAACAACAACCTCAACATTGAAACACACCAACAAATTCAACAACAACCTCAACATTGAAAAAAAAACAGATTCAACAATAAACTCAGCATTGAATAACACGAACAAATTCAACAACAACCTCAACATTAAAAAATACCAACAAATTAAACAACAACCTCAACACTGAAAACACCAACAAATTCAACAACAACCGCAACATTGATAACACCAACAAATTCAACAACAACTTCAAGATTGAGAACACCAACAAATTCAACAACAACCTCGACATTGAAAGACAGCAACAAATTCATCAACAACCTCAACATTGAAAACACCAAAAAATTCAACAACAACCGCAACATTGAAAACACCAACAAATTCAACAACAATCTCAACATTGAAAACACCAACAAATTCAAGAACAACCTCGACATTGAAAAACAGCAAAAAATTCAACAACAACCTCGACATTGAAAACAACAACAAATTCAACAACAACCTCAACATTGAAAACAGCAACGAGTTCAACAAAAACCCCAACATTGAAAAACAGCAACAAATTCAACATCAACCTCAACATTGAAAACAGCAACAAATTCAACAACAACCTCAACATTGAAACACACCAACAAATTCAACAACAACCTCAACATTGAAAAAAAAACAGATTCAACAATAAACTCAGCATTGAATAACACGAACAAATTCAACAACAACCTCAACATTAAAAAATACCAACAAATTAAACAACAACCTCAACACTAAAAACACAAACAAATTCAACAACAACCTCAACTTTGAAAACACCAACAAATTCAACAACAACCTCAGCATTGAAAACACCAACAAATTCAACAACAACCGCAACATTGAAAACACCAACAAATTCAACAACAACTTCAAGATTGAGAACACCAACAAATTCAACAACAACCTCGACATTGAAAGACAGCAACAAATTCATCAACAACCGCAACATTGAAAAGACCAACAAATTCAGCAACAACCTCAACATTGAAAAACACCAACAAATTCAACAAAAACTCCAACATTGAAAAACACCAACAAATTCAACAACAACCTCGACATTGAACAACAGCAACAAATTCAACAACAACCTCAACATTGAAAAACAGCAACAAATTCAACAACGTCGACATTTAAAATACCAACAAATTCAACAACCACCTCGACATTGAACAACACCAACACATTCAACAACAACCTCAAAATTGAAAAGCACCAACAAATTCAACAACAACCTCGACACTGAAAAACAGCAACAAATTCAACAACAACCTCAACATTGAAAAACCACAACAAATACAAAAACAACCTCAACATTGAAAACATCAAAAAATTCAACAACAAACTCAACATTGAAAAACAGCAACCAATTCAACAACAACCTCAACATTGAAAACACCAGCAAATTCAACAACAACCTCAACATTGAAAACAGCAACAAATTCAACAACAACCTCAACTTTGAAAACACCAACAAATTCAACAACAACCTCAACATTTAAAACACCAACAAATTCAACAACGACCTGAACATTGAAAACACCAAAAACCACGACATTGAAAAACAGCAACAAATTCAACAACAACCGCAACATTGAAAAACACCAAAAAATTCAACAACAACCTCAACATTGAAAAGCACCAACAAATTCAACAACAGCCTCAACATTGAAAACAACAACAGAATCAACAACAACCTCAACATTGAAAACAACAACAAATTCAACAACAACCTCAATATTGAAAACACCAAGAACCTCGACATTGATAAATAGCAACAAATTCAACAACAACCTCGACACTGAAAAGCAACAACAAATTCAACTTCAACCTGAGCATTGAAAACAGCATTAAAATCAACAACAAACTCAAAATTGAAAAACACCAAAAAATTCAACAAAAACCCCAACATTGAAAAAGAGCAACGAATTCAACAGCAACTTCGACATTGAAAAAGAGCAACTAATTCAAAAACAACCTTGACATTGAAAACACCAGCAAATTCAACAACAACCTCAACATTGAAAACTGCAACAAATTCAACAACAACCTCAACATTGAAAAGACCAACAAATTCAACAACAACCTCGACATTGAAAAACACCAACAAATTCAACAACAACTTCAACATTGAAAAACAACAACAACCTCAACACTGAAAAACACCAACAAATTCAACAACAACATCAACATTGAAAAACAACAACAACCTCAACATTGAAAAACACCAACAAATTCAACAACCTCAAAATGAAAAACACCAACAAATTCAACAACAACCTCAACTTTGAAAAACAACGACAACCTCAACATTGAAAAACACCAACAAATTCAACAACAAGCTCAACATTGAAAATCACCAACAAATTCAACAACAATTTCAACATTGAAAAACACCAACAAATTCAACATCAACCTCGACATTGAAAAACACCAACAAATTCAACAACAACCTCAACATTGAAAAACAACAACAACCTCAACATTGAAAAACACCAACAAATTCAACAACAACCTCAACATTGTAAAACAACAACAACTTCAACATTGAAAAACACCAAGAAATTCAACAACAACCTCGACATTGAAAAACAACAACAAATTCAACAACAACCTCAACATTGAAAAACAACAACAACCTCAACATTGAAAAACACCAACAAATTCAACAACAACATCAACATTGAAAAACAACAACAACCTCAACATTGAAAAACACCAACAAATTCAACAACAACCTCAACATTTAAAAACAGCAACAAATTCAACAAGCACCTCAACATTGAAAAACAAAAACCACCTCAACATTAAAAAACACCAACAAATTCAACAACAACCTCAACATTGAAAAACAACAACAACCTCAACATTGAAAAACACCAACAAATTCAACAACAACCTCAACATTGAAGAACACCAACAAAATCAACAAGAACCTCAACATTGAAAAACAACAACAACCTCAACATTGAAAACCACCAACAAATTCAACAACAACCTCAACATTGAAAAACAACAGCAACCTCAACATTGAAAAAAACCAACAAATTCAACAACAACTTCAACATTGAAAAACACCAAGAAATTCAACAACAACCTCGACATTGAAAAACAGCAACAAATTCAACAACGTCGACATTTAAAATACCAACAAATTCAACAACCACCTCGACATTGAAAAACACCAACACATTCAACAACAACCTCAAAATTGAAAAGCACCAACAAATTCAACAACAACCTCAACATTGAAAAACCACAACAAATACAATAACAACCTCAACATTGAAAACATCAACAAATTCAACAACAAACTCAACACTGAAAAATAGCAACCAATTCAACAACAACCTTAACATTGAAAACACCAGCAAATTCAACAACAACCTCAACATTGAAAACAGCAACAAATTCAACAACAACCTCAACTTTGAAAACACCAACAAATTCAACAACAACCTCAACATTTAAAACACCAACAAATTCAACAACGACCTGAACATTGAAAACACCAAAAACCACGACATTGAAAAACAGCAACAAATTCAACAACAACCGCAACATTGAAAAACACCAACAAATTCAACATCAAACTCAACATTGAAAACACCAACAAATTCAACAACAACCTCAACATTGAAAAGCACCAACAAATTCAACAACAGCCTCAACATTGAAAACAACAACAAATTCATCATCAACCTCAACATTGAAAAAAGCAACAAATTCAGCAACAAACTCAATATTGAAGGACAGCAACAAATTCAACAACAACCTCAACATTTAAAAACACAAAAAAAATTCAACAACAACCTCAACATTGAAAACACCAACAAATTCAACAACAACCTCAACATTGAAAAACAGCAACAAATTCAACAACAACCTCAACATTGAAAACACCAACAAATTCAACAACAACCTCAACATTGAAAACACCAACAAATTCAACAACAACCTCAACATTTAAAAACACCAACAGAATCAACAACAACCTCAACATTGAAAACAACAACAAATTCAACAACAACCTCAATATTGAAAACACCAAGAACCTCGACATTGATAAACAGCAACAAATTCAACAACAACCTCGACACTGAAAAGCAACAACAAATTCAACATCAACCTCAGCATTGAAAACAGCATTAAAATCAACAACAAACTCAAAATTGAAAAACACCAAAAAATTCAACAAAAACCCCAACATTGAAAAAGAGCAACGAATTCAACAGCAACTTCGACATTGAAAAAGAGCAACTAATTCAAAAACAACCTCGACATTGAAAACACCAGCAAATTCAACAACAACCTCAACATTGAAAACTGCAACAAATTCAACAACAACCTCAACATTGAAAAGACCAACAAATTCAACAACAACCTCGACATTGAAAAACACCAACAAATTCAACAACAAACTCAACATTAAAAAACACCAACAAATTCAACAACAACCTCAACATTGAAAAACAACAGATTCAACAGCAACCTCAACATTGAAAACACCACCAAATTCAACAACAACCTCAACATTGAAAACACCAACAACCTCGACATTGAAAAACAGCAACAAATTCAAGAACAAACTCGACATTGAAAAACACCAACAAATTCAACATCAACCTCAACATTGAAAACAGCAACAAATTCAACAACAAAGTCAACATTGAAGGAGAGCAACAAATTCAACAACAACCGCAACATTGAAAACACAAACAAATTCAACAACAACTTCAAGATTGAGAACACCAACAAATTCAACAACAACCTCGACATTGAAAAACACCAACAAATTCAACAAAAACCCCAACATTAAAAAAGACCAACAAATTCAACAACAACCTCGACATTGAACAACAGCAACAAATTCAACAACAACCTCGACTTTGAAAAACAGCAACAAATTCAACAACAACCTCAAAATTCAAAAGCAGCAACAAATTCAACAACAACCTCGACATTGAAAAACAGCAACAAATTCAACAACCTCGACATTGAAAATACCAACAAATTCAACAACCGCCTAGACATTGAAAAACACGAACACATTCAACAACAACCTCAAAATTGAAAAACACCAACAAATTCAACAACAACCTCGACATTGAAAAACAGCAACAAATTCAACAACAACCTCAACATTGAAAAACCACAACAAATTCAAAAACAACCTCAACATTGAAAACACCAACAAATTCAACAACAAACTCAACATTGAAAAACAGCAACCAATTCAACAACAACCTCAACATTGAAAACACCAGCAAATTCAACAACAACCTCAACATTGAAAACAGCAACAAATTCAACAACAACCTCAACTTTGAAAACACCAACAAATTCAACAACAACCTCAACATTTAAAACACCAACAAATTCAACAACGACCTGAACAGTGAAAACACCAACAACCACGACATTGAAAAACAGCAACAAATTCAACAACAACCGCAACATTGAAAAACACCAACAAACTCAACATCAAACTCGACATTGAAAAACAGCAGCAAATTCAACAACAACCTCGACATTGAAAAACAACAAACAATTCAACAACAACCTCAACATTGAAAAGCACCAACAAATTCAACAACAGCCTCAACATTGAAAACAACAACAAATTCAACATCAACCTCAACATTGAAAACAGCAACAAATTCAGCAACAAACTCAATATTGAAGGACAGCAACAAATTCAACAACAACCACAACATTGAAAAACACAAAAAAAATTCAACAACAACATCAACATTGAAAAGCACCAACAAATTCAACAACAAACTCAACATTGAAAAATAGCAACAAATTCAACAACAACCTCAACATTGAAAACACCAACAAATTCAACAACAACCTCAACATTGAAAACACCAACAAACTCAACAACAACCTCAACATTTAAAAACACCAACAGAATCAACAACAACCTCAACAATGAAAACACCAACAAATTCAACAACAACCTCAACATTGAAAACACCAAGAACCTCGACATTGAAAAACAGCAACAAATTCAACAACAACCTCGACACTGAAAAGCAACAACAAATCCAACATCAAACTCAGCATTGAAAACAGCAATAAATTCAACAACAACCTCAACATTGAAAAACACCAAAAAATTCAACAAAAACCCCAACATTGAAAAAGAGCAACGAATTCAACATCAACTTCGACATTGAAAAAGAGCAACAAATTCAACAACAATCTCGACATTGAAAGCACCAGCAAATTCAACAACAACCTCAACATTGAAAACAGCAACAAATTCAACAACAACCTCAACGTTGAAAAGACCAACAAATTCAACAACAACCTCGACATTGAAAAACACCAACAAATTCAACAACAACCGCAACATTGAAAAATACCAACATATTCAACATCAAACTCAACATTGAAAACACCAACAAATTCAACAACCTCAACATGGAAAAGCACCAACAAATTCAACAACAGCCTCAACATTGAAAACAACAACAAATTCAACAACAACCTCAACATTGAAAACAGCAACAAATTCAACAACAACCTCAACTTTGAAAACACCAACAAATTCAACAACAACCTCAACATTTAAAACACCAACAAATTCAACAACGACCTGAACAGTGAAAGCACCAACAACCACGACATTGAAAAACAGCAACAAATTCAACAACAACCTCAACATTGAAAAACACCAACAAATTCAACATCAAACTCAGCATTGAAAACACCAACAAATTCAACAACAACCTCAATATTGAAAACAACAACAAATTCAACAACAGCCTCGACATTGAAAAACAGCAACAAATTCAACAACAACCGCGACATTGAAAAACAACAAACAATTCAACAACAACCTCAACATTGAAAAGCACCAACAAATTCAACAACCGCCTCAACATTGAAAACAACAACAAATTCAACATCAACCTCAACATTGAAAACAGCAACAAATTCAGCAACAAACTCAATATTGAAGGACAGCAACAAATTCAACAACAACCACAACATTGAAAAACACAAAAAAAATTCAACAACAACCTCAACATTGAAAAACACCAACAAATTCAACAACAAACTCAACATTGAAAAATAGCAACAAATTCAACAACAACCTCAACATTGAAAACACCAACAAATTCAACAACAACCTCAACATTGAAAACACCAACAAATTCAACAACAACCTCAACATTAAAAAACACCAACAGAATCAACAACAACCTCAACATTGAAAACACCAACAAATTCAACAACAACCTCAACATTGAAAACACCAAGAACCTCGACATTGAAAAACAGCAACAAATTCAACAACATCCTCGACACTGAAAAGCAACAACAAATTCAACATCAACCTCAGCATTGAAAACAGCATTAAAATCAACAACAAGCTCAACATTGAAAAACACCAAAAAATTCAACAAAAACCCCAACATTGAAAAAGAGCAACGAATTCAACAGCAACTTCGACATTGAAAAAGAGCAACAAATTCAAAAACAACCTCGACATTGAAAACACCAGCAAATTCAACAACAACCTCAACGTTGAAAACTACAACAAATTCAACAGCAACCTCAACATTGAAAAGACCAACAAATTCAACAACAACCTCGACATTGAAAAAAACCAACAAATTCAACAACAACCTCAACATTAAAAAACACCAACAAATTCAACAACAACCTCAACATTGAAAAACAACAGATTCAACAGCAACCTCAACATTGAAAACACCAACAAATTCAACAACAACCTCGACATTGAAAAACAACAAACAATTCAACAACAACCTCAACATTGAAAAGCACCAACAAATTCAACAACAGCCTCAACATTGAAAACAACAACAAATTCATCATCAACCTCAACATTGAAAACAGCAACAAATTCAGCAACAAACTCAATATTGAAGGACAGCAACAAATTCAACAACAACCACAACATTGAAAAACACAAAAAAAATTCAACAACAACCTCAACATTTAAAAACACCAACAAATTCAACAACAAACTCAACATTGAAAAATAGCAACAAATTCAACAACAACCTCAACATTGAAAACACCAACAAATTCAACAACAACCTCAACATTGAAAACACCAACAAATTCAACAACAACCTCAACATTTAAAAACACCAACAGAATCAACAACAACCTCAACATTGAAAACACCAACAAATTCAACAACAACTTCAACATTGAAAACACCAAGAACCTCGGCATTGAAAAACAGCAACAAATTCAACAACAACCTCGACACTGAAAAGCAACAACAAATTCAACATCAACCTCAGCATTGAAAACAGCATTAAAATCAACAACAAACTCAACATTGAAAAACACCAACAAATTCAACAACAACCTCAACATTGAAAAACAACAGATTCAACAGCAACCTCAACATTGAAAACACCAACAAATTCAACAACAACCTCGACATTGAAAAACAACAAACAATTCAACAACAACCTCAACATTGAAAAGCACCAACAAATTCAACAACAGCCTCAACATTGAAAACAACAACAAATTCAACATCAACCTCAACATTGAAAACAGCAACAAATTCAGCAACAAACTCAATATTGAAGGACAGCAACAAATTCAACAACAACCACAACATTGAAAAACACAAAAAAAATTCAACAACAACCTCAACATTTAAAAACACCAACAAATTCAACAACAAACTCAACATTGAAAAATAGCAACAAATTCAACAACAACCTCAACATTGAAAACACCAACAAATTCAACAACAACCTCAACATTGAAAACACCAACAAATTCAACAACAACCTCAACATTTAAAAACACCAACAGAATCAACAACAACCTCAACATTGAAAACACCAACAAATTCAACAACAACTTCAACATTGAAAACACCAAGAACCTCGGCATTGAAAAACAGCAACAGATTCAACAACAACCTCGACACTGAAAAGCAACAACAAATTCAACATCAACCTCAGCATTGAAAACAGCATTAAAATCAACAACAAACTCAACATTGAAAAACACCAAAAAATTCAACAAAAACCCCAACATTGAAAAAGAGCAACGAATTCAACAGCAACTTCGACATTGAAAAAGAGCAACAAATTCAAAAACGACCTCGACATTGAAAATACCAGCAAATTCAACAACAACCTCAACATTGAAAACTGCAACAAATTCAACAACAACCTCAACATTGAAAAGACCAACAAATTCAACAACAACCTCGACATTGAAAAACAACAACAAATTCAACAACAACCTCAACATTAAAAAACACCAACAAATTCAACAACAACCACAGCATTGAAAAACAGCAACAAATTCAAGAACAAACTCGACATTGAAAAAAACCAACAAATTCAACATCAACCTCAACATTGAAAACAGCAACAAATTCAACAACAAAGTCAACATTGAAGGAGAGCAACAAATTCAACAACAACCTCAACATTGAAAACACCAACAAATACAACAACAACCTCAGCATTGAAAACACCAACAAATTCAACAACAACCACAGCATTGAAAAACAGCAACAAATTCAACAACAAACTCAACATTGAAAAACAGCAACCAATTCAACAACAACCTCAACATTGAAAACACCAGCAAATTCAACAACAACCTCAACATTGAAAACAGCAACAAATTCAACAACAACCTCAACTTTGAAAACACCAACAAATTCAACAACAACCTCAACATTTAAAAACCACAACAAATTCAACAACGACCTGAACATTGAAAACACCAAAAACCACGACTTTGAAAAACAGCAACAAATTCAACAACAACCGCAACATTGAAAAACACCAACAAATTCAACATCAAACTCAACATTGAAAACACCAACAAATTCAACAACAACCTCAACATTGAAAAGCACCAACAAATTCAACAACAGCCTCAACATTGAAAACAACAACAAATTCATCATCAACCTCAACATTGAAAACAGCAACAAATTCAGCAACAAACTCAATATTGAAGGACAGCAACAAATTCAACAACAACCTCAACATTTAAAAACAAAAAAAATTCAACAACAACCTCAACATTGAAAACACCAACAAATTCAACAACAACCTCAACATTGAAAAACAGCAACAAATTCAACAACAACCTCAACATTGAAAAACAGCAGATTCAACAGCAACCTCAACATTGAAAACACCAACAAATTCAACAACAACCTCAACATTGAAAACACCAACAACCTCGACATTGAAAAACAGCAACAAATTCAAGAACAAACTCGACATTGAAAAAAACCAACAAATTCAACAACAACCTCAACATTAAAAAACACCAACAAATTCAACAACAACCTCAACATTGAAAAACAACAGATTCAACAGCAACCTCAACATTGAAAACACCAACAAATTCAACAACAACCTCGACATTGAAAAACAACAAACAATTCAACAACAACCTCAACATTGAAAAGCACCAACAAATTCAACAACAGCCTCAACATTGAAAACAACAACAAATTCAACATCAACCTCAACATTGAAAACAGCAACAAATTCAGCAACAAACTCAATATTGAAGGACAGCAACAAATTCAACAACAACCACAACATTGAAAAACACAAAAAAAATTCAACAACAACCTCAACATTTAAAAACACCAACAAATTCAACAACAAACTCAACATTGAAAAATAGCAACAAATTCAACAACAACCTCAACATTGAAAACACCAACAAATTCAACAACAACCTCAACATTGAAAACACCAACAAATTCAACAACAACCTCAACATTTAAAAACACCAACAGAATCAACAACAACCTCAACATTGAAAACACCAACAAATTCAACAACAACTTCAACATTGAAAACACCAAGAACCTCGGCATTGAAAAACAGCAACAAATTCAACAACAACCTCGACACTGAAAAGCAACAACAAATTCAACATCAACCTCAGCATTGAAAACAGCATTAAAATCAACAACAAACTCAACATTGAAAAACACCAAAAAATTCAACAAAAACCCCAACATTGAAAAAGAGCAACGAATTCAACAGCAACTTCGACATTGAAAAAGAGCAACAAATTCAAAAACGACCTCGACATTGAAAACACCAGCAAATTCAACAACAACCTCAACATTGAAAACTGCAACAAATTCAACAACAACCTCAACATTGAAAAGACCAACAAATTCAACAACAACCTCGACATTGAAAAACAACAACAAATTCAACAACAACCTCAACATTAAAAAACACCAACAAATTCAACAACAACCACAGCATTGAAAAACAGCAACAAATTCAAGAACAAACTCGACATTGAAAAAAACCAACAAATTCAACATCAACCTCAACATTGAAAACAGCAACAAATTCAACAACAAAGTCAACATTGAAGGAGAGCAACAAATTCAACAACAACCTCAACATTGAAAACACCAACAAATACAACAACAACCTCAGCATTGAAAACACCAACAAATTCAACAACAACCTCAACATTGAAAACAGCAACAAGTTCAACAAAAACCCCAACATCGAAAAACAGCAGCAGATTCAACATCAACCTCAACATTGAAAACAGCAACAAATTCAACAACAACCTCAACATTGAAACACACCAACAAATTCAACAACAACCTCAACATTGAAAAAAAAACAGATTCAACAATAAACTCAGCATTGAATAACACGAACAAATTCAACAACAAACACAACATTAAAAAATACCAACAAATTAATCAACAACCTCAACACTGAAAACACCAACAAATTCAACAACAACCGCAACATTGAAAACACCAACAAATTCAACAACAACTTCAAGATTGAGAACACCAACAAATTCAACAACAACCTCGACATTGAAAGACAGCAACAAATTCATCAACAACCTCAACATTGAAAACACCAAAAAATTCAACAACAACCGCAACATTGAAAACACCAACAAATTCAACAACAATCTCAACATTGAAAACACCAACAAATTCAAGAACAACCTCTACATTGAAAAAGAGCAAAAAATTCAACAACAACCTCGACATTGAAAACAACAACAAATTCAACAACAACCTCAACATTGAAAACAGCAACGAGTTCAACAAAAACCCCAACATTGAAAAACAGCAACAAATTCAACATCAACCTCAACATTGAAAACAGCAACAAATTCAACAACAACCTCAACATTGAAACACACCAACAAATTCAACAACAACCTCAACATTGAAAAAAAAACAGATTCAACGATAAACTCAGCATTGAATAACACGAACAAATTCAACAACAACCTCAACATTAAAAAATACCAACAAATTAAACAACAACCTCAACACTGAAAACACAAACAAATTCAACAACAACCTCAACATTGAAAACACCAAAAAATTCAACAACAACCTCAGCATTGAAAACACCAACAAATTCAACAACAACCGCAACATTGAAAACACCAACAAATTCAACAACAACTTCAAGATTGAGAACACCAACAAATTCATCAACAACCGCAACATTGAAAAGACCAACAAATTCAGCAACAACCTCAACATTGAAAAACACCAACAAATTCAACAAAAACTCCAACATTGAAAAACACCAACAAATTCAACAACAACCTCGACATTGAACAACAGCAACAAATTCAACAACAACCTCGACATTGAAAAACAGCAACAAATTCAACAACGTCGACATTTAAAATACCAACAAATTCAACAACTACCTCGACATTGAAAAACACCAACACATTCAACAGCAACCTCAAAATTGAAAAGCACCCACAAATTCAACAACAACCTCGACATTGAAAAACAGCAACAAATTCAACAACAACCTCAACATTGAAAAACCACAACAAATACAAAAACAACCTCAACATTGAAAACATCAACAAATTCAACAACAAACTCAACATTGAAAAACAGCAACCAATTCAACAACAACCTCAACATTGAAAACACCAGCAAATTCAACAACAACCTCAACATTGAAAACAGCAACAAATTCAACAACAACCTCAACTTTGAAAACACCAACAAATTCAACAACAACCTCAACATTTAAAACACCAACAAATTCAACAACGACCTGAACATTGAAAACACCAAAAACCACGACATTGAAAAACAGCAACAAATTCAACAACAACCGCAACATTGAAAAACACCAACAAATTCAACATCAAACTCAACATTGAAAACACCAACAAATTCAACAACAACCTCAACATTGAAAAGCACCAACAAATTCAACAACAGCCTCAACATTGAAAACAACAACAAATTCATCATCAACCTCAACATTGAAAACAGCAACAAATTCAGCAACAAACTCAATATTGAAGGACAGCAACAAATTCAACAACAACCTCAACATTTAAAAACAAAAAAAATTCAACAACAACCTCAACATTGAAAACACCAACAAATTCAACAACAACCTCAACATTGAAAAACAGCAACAAATTCAACAACAACCTCAACATTGAAAAACAGCAGATTCAACAGCAACCTCAACATTGAAAACACCAACAAATTCAACAACAACCTCAACATTGAAAACACCAACAACCTCGACATTGAAAAACAGCAACAAATTCAAGAACAAACTCGACATTGAAAAACACCAACAAATTCAACATCAACCTCAACATTGAAAACAGCAACAAATTCAACAACAAAGTCAACATTGAAGGAGAGCAACAAATTCAACAACAACCTCAACATTGAAAACACCAACAAATACAACAACAACCTCAGCATTGAAAACACCAACAAATTCAACAACAACCGCAACATTGAAAACACAAACAAATTCAACAACAACTTCAAGATTGAGAACACCAACAAATTCCACAACAACCTCGACATTGAAAAACACCAACAAATTCAACAAAAACCCCAACATTAAAAAAGACCAACAAATTCAACAACAACCTCAAAATTGAAAAACACCAACAAATTCAACAACAACCTCGACATTGAAAAACAGCAACAAATTCAACAACAACCTCAACATTGAAAAACCACAACAAATTCAAAAACAACCTCAACATTGAAAACACCAACAAATTCAACAACAAACTCAACATTGAAAAACAGCAACCAATTCAACAACAACCTCAACATTGAAAACACCAGCAAATTCAACAACAACCTCAACATTGAAAACAGCAACAAATTCAACAACAACCTCAACATTGAAAACACCAATAAATTCAACAACAACCTCAACATTTAAAACACCAACAAATTCAACAACGACCTGAACAGTGAAAACACCAACAACCACGACATTGAAAACAGCAACAAATTCAACAACAACCGCAACATTGAAAAACACCAACAAATTCAACATCAAACTCGACATTGAAAAACAGCAGCAAATTCAACAACAACCTCGACATTGAAAAACAACAAACAATTCAACAACAACCTCAACATTGAAAAGCACCAACAAATTCAACAACAGCCTCAAAATTGAAAACAACAACAAATTCAACATCAACCTCAACATTGAAAACAGCAACAAATTCAGCAACAAACACAATATTGAAGGACAGCAACAAATTCAACAACAACCACAACATTGAAAAACACAAAAAAAATTCAACAACAACCTCAACATTGAAAACACCAACAAATTCAACAACAACCTCAACATTGAAAACACCAACAAACTCAACAACAACCTCAACATTTAAAAACACCAACAGAATCAACAACAACCTCAACAATGAAAACACCAACAAATTCAACAACAACCTCAACATTGAAAACACCAAGAACCTCGACATTGAAAAACAGCAACAAATTCAACAACAACCTCGACACTGAAAAGCAACAACAAATCCAACATCAAACTCAGCATTGAAAACAGCAATAAATTCAACAACAACCTCAACATTGAAAAACACCAAAAAATTCAACAAAAACCCCAACATCAAAAAACAGCAACAAATTCAACATCAACCTCAACATTGAAAACAGCAACAAATTCAACAACAACCTCAACATTGAAACACACCAACAAATTCAACAACAACCTCAACATTGAAAAGAAAACAGATTCAACAATAAACTCAGCATTGAATAACACGAACAAATTCAACAACAACCTCAACATTAAAAAATACCAACAAATTAAACAACAACCTCAACACTGAAAACACCAACAAATTCAACAACAACCGCAACATTGATAACACCAACAAATTCAACAACAACTTCAAGATTGAGAACACCAACAAATTCAACAACAACCTCGACATTGAAAGACAGCAACAAATTCATCAACAACCTCAACATTGAAAACACCAAAAAATTCAACAACAACCGCAACATTGAAAACACCAACAAATTCAACAACAATCTCAACATTGAAAACACCAACAAATTCAAGAACAACCTCGACATTGAAAAACAGCAAAAAATTCAACAACAACCTCGACATTGAAAACAACAACAAATTCAACAACAACCTCAACATTGAAAACAGCAACGAGTTCAACAAAAACCCCAACATTGAAAAACAGCAACAAATTCAACATCAACCTCAACATTGAAAACAGCAACAAATTCAACAACAACCTCAACATTGAAACACACCAACAAATTCAACAACAACCTCAACATTGAAAAAAAAACAGATTCAACAATAAACTCAGCATTGAATAACACGAACAAATTCAACAACAACCTCAACATTAAAAAATACCAACAAATTAAACAACAACCTCAACACTGAAAACACAAACAAATTCAACAACAACCTCAACATTGAAAACACCAACAAATTCAACAACAACCTCAGCATTGAAAACACCAACAAATTCAACAACAACCGCAACATTGAAAACACCAACAAATTCAACAACAACTTCAAGATTGAGAACACCAACAAATTCAACAACAACCTCGACATTGAAAGACAGCAACAAATTCATCAACAACCGCAACATTGAAAAGACCAACAAATTCAGCAACAACCTCAACATTGAAAAACACCAACAAATTCAACAAAAACTCCAACATTGAAAAACACCAACAAATTCAACAACAACCTCGACATTGAACAACAGCAACAAATTCAACAACAACCTCGACATTGAAAAACAGCAACAAATTCAACAACGTCGACATTTAAAATACCAACAAATTCAACAACCACCTCGACATTGAACAACACCAACACATTCAACAACAACCTCAAAATTGAAAAGCACCAACAAATTCAACAACAACCTCGACACTGAAAAACAGCAACAAATTCAACAACAACCTCAACATTGAAAAACCACAACAAATACAAAAACAACCTCAACATTGAAAACATCAAAAAATTCAACAACAAACTCAACATTGAAAAACAGCAACCAATTCAACAACAACCTCAACATTGAAAACACCAGCAAATTCAACAACAACCTCAACATTGAAAACAGCAACAAATTCAACAACAACCTCAACTTTGAAAACACCAACAAATTCAACAACAACCTCAACATTTAAAACACCAACAAATTCAACAACGACCTGAACATTGAAAACACCAAAAACCACGACATTGAAAAACAGCAACAAATTCAACAACAACCGCAACATTGAAAAACACCAAAAAATTCAACAACAACCTCAACATTGAAAAGCACCAACAAATTCAACAACAGCATCAACATTGAAAACAACAACAGAATCAACAACAACCTCAACATTGAAAACAACAACAAATTCAACAACAACCTCAATACTGAAAACACCAAGAACCTCGACATTGATAAATAGCAACAAATTCAACAACAACCTCGACACTGAAAAGCAACAACAAATTCAACTTCAACCTGAGCATTGAAAACAGCATTAAAATCAACAACAAACTCAAAATTGAAAAACACCAAAAAATTCAACAAAAACCCCAACATTGAAAAAGAGCAACGAATTCAACAGCAACTTCGACATTGAAAAAGAGCAACTAATTCAAAAACAACCTTGACATTGAAAACACCAGCAAATTCAACAACAACCTCAACATTGAAAACTGCAACAAATTCAACAACAACCTCAACATTGAAAAGACCAACAAATTCAACAACAACCTTGACATTGAAAAACACCAACAAATTCAACAACAACTTCAACATTGAAAAACAACAACAACCTCAACACTGAAAAACACCAACAAATTCAACAACAACATCAACATTGAAAAACAACAACAACCTCAACATTGAAAAACACCAACAAATTCAACAACCTCAAAATGAAAAACACCAACAAATTCAACAACAACCTCAACTTTGAAAAACAACGACAACCTCAACATTGAAAAACACCAACAAATTCAACAACAAGCTCAACATTGAAAATCACCAACAAATTCAACAACAATTTCAACATTGAAAAACACCAACAAATTCAACATCAACCTCGACATTGAAAAACACCAACAAATTCAACAACAACCTCAACATTGAAAAACAACAACAACCTCAACATTGAAAAACACCAACAAATTCAACAACAACCTCAACATTGTAAAACAACAACAACTTCAACATTGAAAAACACCAAGAAATTCAACAACAACCTCGACATTGAAAAACAACAACAAATTCAACAACAACCTCAACATTGAAAAACAACAACAACCTCAACATTGAAAAACACCAACAAATTCAACAACAACATCAACATTGAAAAACAACAACAACCTCAACATTGAAAAACACCAACAAATTCAACAACAACCTCAACATTTAAAAACAGCAACAAGTTCAACAAGCACCTCAACATTGAAAAACAAAAACCACCTCAACATTAAAAAACACCAACAAATTCAACAACAACGTCAACATTGAAAAACAACAACAACCTCAACATTGAAAAACACCAACAAATTCAACAACAACCTCAACATTGAAGAACACCAACAAAATCAACAAGAACCTCAACATTGAAAAACAACAACAACCTCAACATTGAAAACCACCAACAAATTCAACAACAACCTCAACATTGAAAAACAACAGCAACCTCAACATTGAAAAAAACCAACAAATTCAACAACAACTTCAACATTGAAAAACACCAAGAAATTCAACAACAACCTCGACATTGAAAAACAGCAACAAATTCAACAACGTCGACATTTAAAATACCAACAAATTCAACAACCACCTCGACATTGAAAAACACCAACACATTCAACAACAACCTCAAAATTGAAAAGCACCAACAAATTCAACAACAACCTCAACATTGAAAAACCACAACAAATACAATAACAACCTCAACATTGAAAACATCAACAAATTCAACAACAAACTCAACACTGAAAAATAGCAACCAATTCAACAACAACCTTAACATTGAAAACACCAGCAAATTCAACAACAACCTCAACATTGAAAACAGCAACAAATTCAACAACAACCTCAACTTTGAAAACACCAACAAATTCAACAACAACCTCAACATTTAAAACACCAACAAATTCAACAACGACCTGAACATTGAAAACACCAAAAACCACGACATTGAAAAACAGCAACAAATTCAACAACAACCGCAACATTGAAAAACACCAACAAATTCAACATCAAACTCAACATTGAAAACACCAACAAATTCAACAACAACCTCAACATTGAAAAGCACCAACAAATTCAACAACAGCCTCAACATTGAAAACAACAACAAATGCATCATCAACCTCAACATTGAAAACAGCAACAAATTCAGCAACAAACTCAATATTGAAGGACAGCAACAAATTCAACAACAACCTCAACATTTAAAAACACAAAAAAAATTCAACAACAACCTCAACATTGAAAACACCAACAAATTCAACAACAACCTCAACATTGAAAAACAGCAACAAATTCAACAACAACCTCAACATTGAAAACACCAACAAATTCAACAACAACCTCAACATTGAAAACACCAACAAATTCAACAACAACCTCAACATTTAAAAACACCAACAGAATCAACAACAACCTCAACATTGAAAACAACAACAAATTCAACAACAACCTCAATATTGAAAACACCAAGAACCTCGACATTGATAAACAGCAACAAATTCAACAACAACCTCGACACTGAAAAGCAACAACAAATTCAACATCAACCTCAGCATTGAAAACAGCATTAAAATCAACAACAAACTCAAAATTGAAAAACACCAAAAAATTCAACAAAAACCCCAACATTGAAAAAGAGCAACGAATTCAACAGCAACTTCGACATTGAAAAAGAGCAACTAATTCAAAAACAACCTCGACATTGAAAACACCAGCAAATTCAACAACAACCTCAACATTGAAAACTGCAACAAATTCAACAACAACCTCAACATTGAAAAGACCAACAAATTCAACAACAACCTCGACATTGAAAAACACCAACAAATTCAACAACAACCTCAACATTAAAAAACACCAACAAATTCAACAACAACCTCAACATTGAAAAACAACAGATTCAACAGCAACCTCAACATTGAAAACACCACCAAATTCAACAACAACCTCAACATTGAAAACACCAACAACCTCGACATTGAAAAACAGCAACAAATTCAAGAACAAACTCGACATTGAAAAACACCAACAAATTCAACATCAACCTCAACATTGAAAACAGCAACAAATTCAACAACAAAGTCAACATTGAAGGAGAGCAACAAATTCAACAACAACCTCAACATTGAAAACACCAACAAATACAACAACAACCTCAGCATTGAAAACACCAACAAATTCAACAACAACCGCAACATTGAAAACACAAACAAATTCAACAACAACTTCAAGATTGAGAACACCAACAAATTCAACAACAACCTCGACATTGAAAAACACCAACAAATTCAACAAAAACCCCAACATTAAAAAAGACCAACAAATTCAACAACAACCTCGACATTGAACAACAGCAACAAATTCAACAACAACCTCGACTTTGAAAAACAGCAACAAATTCAACAACAACCTCAAAATTGAAAAGCAGCAACAAATTCAACAACAACCTCGACATTGAAAAACAGCAACAAATTCAACAACCTCGACATTGAAAATACCAACAAATTCAACAACCGCCTAGACATTGAAAAACACGAACACATTCAACAACAACCTCAAAATTGAAAAACACCAACAAATTCAACAACAACCTCGACATTGAAAAACAGCAACAAATTCAACAACAACCTCAACATTGAAAAACCACAACAAATTCAAAAACAACCTCAACATTGAAAACACCAACAAATTCAACAACAAACTCAACATTGAAAAACAGCAACCAATTCAACAACAACCTCAACATTGAAAACACCAGCAAATTCAACAACAACCTCAACATTGAAAACAGCAACAAATTCAACAACAACCTCAACTTTGAAAACACCAACAAATTCAACAACAACCTCAACATTTAAAACACCAACAAATTCAACAACGACCTGAACAGTGAAAACACCAACAACCACGACATTGAAAAACAGCAACAAATTCAACAACAACCGCAACATTGAAAAACACCAACAAACTCAACATCAAACTCGACATTGAAAAACAGCAGCAAATTCAACAACAACCTCAACATTGAAAAACAACAAACAATTCAACAACAACCTCAACATTGAAAAGCACCAACAAATTCAACAACAGCCTCAACATTGAAAACAACAACAAATTCAACATCAACCTCAACATTGAAAACAGCAACAAATTCAGCAACAAACTCAATATTGAAGGACAGCAACAAATTCAACAACAACCACAACATTGAAAAACACAAAAAAAATTCAACAACAACATCAACATTGAAAAGCACCAACAAATTCAACAACAAACTCAACATTGAAAAATAGCAACAAATTCAACAACAACCTCAACATTGAAAACACCAACAAATTCAACAACAACCTCAACATTGAAAACACCAACAAACTCAACAACAACCTCAACATTTAAAAACACCAACAGAATCAACAACAACCTCAACAATGAAAACACCAACAAATTCAACAACAACCTCAACATTGAAAACACCAAGAACCTCGACATTGAAAAACAGCAACAAATTCAACAACAACCTCGACACTGAAAAGCAACAACAAATCCAACATCAAACTCAGCATTGAAAACAGCAATAAATTCAACAACAACCTCAACATTGAAAAACACCAAAAAATTCAACAAAAACCCCAACATTGAAAAAGAGCAACGAATTCAACATCAACTTCGACATTGAAAAAGAGCAACAAATTCAACAACAATCTCGACATTGAAAGCACCAGCAAATTCAACAACAACCTCAACATTGAAAACAGCAACAAATTCAACAACAACCTCAACGTTGAAAAGACCAACAAATTCAACAACAACCTCGACATTGAAAAACACCAACAAATTCAACAACAACTGCAACATTGAAAAATACCAACATATTCAACATCAAACTCAACATTGAAAACACCAACAAATTCAACAACCTCAACATGGAAAAGCACCAACAAATTCAACAACAGCCTCAACATTGAAAACAACAACAAATTCAACAACAACCTCAACATTGAAAACAGCAACAAATTCAACAACAACCTCAACTTTGAAAACACCAACAAATTCAACAACAACCTCAACATTTAAAACACCAACAAATTCAACAACGACCTGAACAGTGAAAGCACCAACAACCACGACATTGAAAAACAGCAACAAATTCAACAACAACCTCAACATTGAAAAACACCAACAAATTCAACATCAAACTCAGCATTGAAAACACCAACAAATTCAACAACAACCTCAATATTGAAAACAACAACAAATTCAACAACAGCCTCGACATTGAAAAACAGCAACAAATTCAACAACAACCGCGACATTGAAAAACAACAAACAATTCAACAACAACCTCAACATTGAAAAGCACCAACAAATTCAACAACAGCCTCAACATTGAAAACAACAACAAATTCAACATCAACCTCAACATTGAAAACAGCAACAAATTCAGCAACAAACTCAATATTGAAGGACAGCAACAAATTCAACAACAACCACAACATTGAAAAACACAAAAAAAATTCAACAACAACCTCAACATTGAAAAACACCAACAAATTCAACAACAAACTCAACATTGAAAAATAGCAACAAATTCAACAACAACCTCAACATTGAAAACACCAACAAATTCAACAACAACCTCAACATTGAAAACACCAACAAATTCAACAACAACCTCAACATTAAAAAACACCAACAGAATCAACAACAACCTCAACATTGAAAACACCAACAAATTCAACAACAACCTCAACATTGAAAACACCAAGAACCTCGACATTGAAAAACAGCAACAAATTCAACAACATCCTCGACACTGAAAAGCAACAACAAATTCAACATCAACCTCAGCATTGAAAACAGCATTAAAATCAACAACAAGCTCAACATTGAAAAACACCAAAAAATTCAACAAAAACCCCAACATTGAAAAAGAGCAACGAATTCAACAGCAACTTCGACATTGAAAAAGAGCAACAAATTCAAAAACAACCTCGACATTGAAAACACCAGCAAATTCAACAACAACCTCAACGTTGAAAACTACAACAAATTCAACAGCAACCTCAACATTGAAAAGACCAACAAATTCAACAACAACCTCGACATTGAAAAAAACCAACAAATTCAACAACAACCTCAACATTAAAAAACACCAACAAATTCAACAACAACCTCAACATTGAAAAACAACAGATTCAACAGCAACCTCAACATTGAAAACACCAACAAATTCAACAACAACCTCGACATTGAAAAACAGCAACAAATTCAACAACAACCTCGACATTGAAAAACAACAAACAATTCAACAACAACCTCAACATTGAAAAGCACCAACAAATTCAACAACAGCCTCAACAATGAAAACAACAACAAATTCAACATCAACCTCAACATTGAAAACAGCAACAAATTCAGCAACAAACTCAATATTGAAGGACAGCAACAAATTCAACAACAACCACAACATTGAAAAACACAAAAAAAATTCAACAACAACCTCAACATTGAAAAACACCAACAAATTCAACAACAAACTCAACATTGAAAAATAGCAACAAATTCAACAACAACCTCAACATTGAAAACACCAACAAATTCAACAACAACCTCAACATTGAAAACACCAACAAATTCAACAACAACCTCAACATTTAAAAACACCAACAGAATCAACAACAACCTCAACATTGAAAACACCAACAAATTCAACAACAACTTCAACATTGAAAACACCAAGAACCTCGGCATTGAAAAACAGCAACAAATTCAACAACAACCTCGACACTGAAAAGCAACAACAAATTCAACATCAACCTCAGCATTGAAAACAGCATTAAAATCAACAACAAACTCAACATTGAAAAACACCAAAAAATTCAACAAAAACCCCAACATTGAAAAAGAGCAACGAATTCAACAGCAACTTCGACATTGAAAAAGAGCAACAAATTCAAAAACGACCTCGACATTGAAAACACCAGCAAATTCAACAACAACCTCAACATTGAAAACTGCAACAAATTCAACAACAACCTCAACATTGAAAAGACCAACAAATTCAACAACAACCTCGACATTGAAAAACAACAACAAATTCAACAACAACCTCAACATTAAAAAACACCAACAAATTCAACAACAACCACAGCATTGAAAAACAGCAACAAATTCAAGAACAAACTCGACATTGAAAAAAACCAACAAATTCAACATCAACCTCAACATTGAAAACAGCAACAAATTCAACAACAAAGTCAACATTGAAGGAGAGCAACAAATTCAACAACAACCTCAAAATTGAAAACACCAACAAATACAACAACAACCTCAGCATTGAAAACACCAACAAATTCAACAACAACCTCAACATTGAAAACAGCAACAAGTTCAACAAAAACCCCAACATCGAAAAACAGCAGCAGATTCAACATCAACCTCAACATTGAAAACAGCAACAAATTCAACAACAACCTCAACATTGAAACACACCAACAAATTCAACAACAACCTCAACATTGAAAAAAAAACAGATTCAACAATAAACTCAGCATTGAATAACACGAACAAATTCAACAACAAACACAACATTAAAAAATACCAACAAATTAATCAACAACCTCAACACTGAAAACACCAACAAATTCAACAACAACCGCAACATTGAAAACACCAACAAATTCAACAACAACTTCAAGATTGAGAACACCAACAAATTCAACAACAACCTCGACATTGAAAGACAGCAACAAATTCATCAACAACCTCAACATTGAAAACACCAAAAAATTCAACAACAACCGCAACATTGAAAACACCAACAAATTCAACAACAATCTCAACATTGAAAACACCAACAAATTCAAGAACAACCTCTACATTGAAAAAGAGCAAAAAATTCAACAACAACCTCGACATTGAAAACAACAACAAATTCAACAACAACCTCAACATTGAAAACAGCAACGAGTTCAACAAAAACCCCAACATTGAAAAACAGCAACAAATTCAACATCAACCTCAACATTGAAAACAGCAACAAATTCAACAACAACCTCAACATTGAAACACACCAACAAATTCAACAACAACCTCAACATTGAAAAAAAAACAGATTCAACAATAAACTCAGCATTGAATAACACGAACAAATTCAACAACAACCTCAACATTAAAAAATACCAACAAATTAAACAACAACCTCAACACTGAAAACACAAACAAATTCAACAACAACCTCAACATTGAAAACAGCAACGAGTTCAACAAAAACCCCAACATTGAAAAACAGCAACAAATTCAACATCAACCTCAACATTGAAAACAGCAACAAATTCAACAACAACCTCAACATTGAAACACACCAACAAATTCAACAACAACCTCAACATTGAAAAAAAAACAGATTCAACAATAAACTCAGCATTGAATAACACGAACAAATTCAACAACAACCTCAACATTAAAAAATACCAACAAATTAAACAACAACCTCAACACTGAAAACACAAACAAATTCAACAACAACCTCAACATTGAAAACACCAACAAATTCAACAACAACCTCAGCATTGAAAACACCAACAAATTCAACAACAACCGCAACATTGAAAACACCAACAAATTCAACAACAACCTCAACATTGAAAAACACCAACAAATTCAACAAAAACTCCAACATTGAAAAACACCAACAAATTCAACAACAACCTCGACATTGAACAACAGCAACAAATTCAACAACAACCTCGACATTGAAAAACAGCAACAAATTCAACAACGTCGACATTTAAAATACCAACAAATTCAACAACTACCTCGACATTGAAAAACACCAACACATTCAACAACAACCTCAAAATTGAAAAGCACCAACAAATTCAACAACAACCTCGACATTGAAAAACAGCAACAAATTCAACAACAACCTCAACATTGAAAAACCACAACAAATACAAAAACAACCTCAACATTGAAAACATCAACAAATTCAACAACAAACTCAACATTGAAAAACAGCAACCAATTCAACAACAACCTCAACATTGAAAACACCAGCAAATTCAACAACAACCTCAACATTGAAAACAGCAACAAATTCAACAACAACCTCAACTTTGAAAACACCAACAAATTCAACAACAACCTCAACATTTAAAACACCAACAAATTCAACAACGACCTGAACATTGAAAACACCAAAAGCCACGACATTGAAAAACAGCAAGAAATTCAACAACAACCGCAACATTGAAAAACACCAACAAATTCAACATCAAACTCGACATTGAAAACACCAACAAATTCAACAACAACCTCAACATTGAAAAGCAACAACAAATTCAACAACAGCCTCAACATTGAAAACAACAACAAATTCATCATCAACCTCAACATTGAAAACAGCAACAAATTCAGCAACAAACTCAATATTGAAGGACAGCAACAAATTCAACAACAACCTCAACATTTAAAAACACAAAAAAAATTCAACAACAACCTCAACATTGAAAACACCAACAAATTCAACAACAACCTCAACATTGAAAAACAGCAACAAATTCAACAACAACCTCAACATTGAAAAACAGCAGATTCAACAGCAACCTCAACATTGAAAACACCAACAACCTCGACATTGAAAAACAGCAACAAATTCAAGAACAAACTCGACATTGAAAAACACCAACAAATTCAACATCAACCTCAACATTGAAAACAGCAAAAAATTCAACAACAAAGTCAACATTGAAGGAGAGCAACAAATTCAACAACAACCTCAACATTGAAAACACCAACAAATACAACAACAACCTCAGCATTGAAAACACCAACAAATTCAACAACAACCGCAACATTGAAAACACAAACAAATTCAACAACAACTTCAAGATTGAGAACACCAACAAATTCCAAAACAACCTCGACATTGAAAAACACCAACAAATTCAACAAAAACCCCAACATTAAAAAAGACCAACAAATTCAACAACAACCTCAAAATTGAAAAACACCAACAAATTCAACAACAACCTCGACATTGAAAAACAGCAACAAATTCAACAACAACCTCAACATTGAAAAACCACAACAAATTCAAAAACAACCTCAACATTGAAAACACCAACAAATTCAACAACAAACTCAACATTGAAAAACAGCAACCAATTCAACAACAACCTCAACATTGAAAACACCAGCAAATTCAACAACAACCTCAACATTGAAAACAGCAACAAATTCAACAACAACCTCAACATTGAAAACACCAATAAATTCAACAACAACCTCAACATTTAAAACACCAACAAATTCAACAACGACCTGAACAGTGAAAACACCAACAACCACGACATTGAAAACAGCAACAAATTCAACAACAACCGCAACATTGAAAAACACCAACAAATTCAACATCAAACTCGACATTGAAAAACAGCAGCAAATTCAACAACAACCTCGACATTGAAAAACAACAAACAATTCAACAACAACCTCAACATTGAAAAGCACCAACAAATTCAACAACAGCCTCAACATTGAAAACAACAACAAATTCAACATCAACCTCAACATTGAAAACAGCAACAAATTCAGCAACAAACTCAATATTGAAGGACAGCAACAAATTCAACAACAACCACAACATTGAAAAACACAAAAAAAATTCAACAACAACCTCAACATTGAAAACACCAACAAATTCAACAACAACCTCAACATTGAAAACACCAACAAACTCAACAACAACCTCAACATTTAAAAACACCAACAGAATCAACAACAACCTCAACAATGAAAACACCAACAAATTCAACAACAACCTCAACATTGAAAACACCAAGAACCTCGACATTGAAAAACAGCAACAAATTCAACAACAACCTCGACACTGAAAAGCAACAACAAATCCAACATCAAACTCAGCATTGAAAACAGCAATAAATTCAACAACAACCTCAACATTGAAAAACACCAAAAAATTCAACAAAAACCCCAACATTGAAAAAGAGCAACGAATTCAACATCAACGTCGACATTGAAAAAGAGCAACAAATTCAACAACAATCTCGACATTGAAAGCACCAGCAAATTCAACAACAACCTCAACATTGAAAACAGCAACAAATTCAACAACAACCTCAACGTTGAAAAGACCAACAAATTCAACAACAACCTCGACATTGAAAAACACCAACAAATTCAACAACAACCGCAACATTGAAAAATACCAACATATTCAACATCAAACTCAACATTGAAAACACCAACAAATTCAACAACCTCAACATGGAAAAGCACCAACAAATTCAACAACAGCCTCAACATTGAAAACAACAACAAATTCAACAACAACCTCAACATTGAAAACGGCAACAAATTCAACAACAACCTCAACTTTGAAAACACCAACAAATTCAACAACGACCTGAACAGTGAAAACACCAACAACCACGACATTGAAAAACAGCAACAAAATCAACAACAACCGCAACATTGAAAAACACCAACAAATTCAACATCAAACTCAGCATTGAAAACACCAACAAATTCAACAACAACCTCAATATTGAAAACAACAACAAATTCAACAACAGCCTCGACATTGAAAAACAGCAACAAATTCAACAACAACCGCGACATTGAAAAACAACAAACAATTCAACAACAACCTCAACATTGAAAAGCACCAACAAATTCAACAACAGCCTCAACATTGAAAACAACAACAAATTCAACATCAACCTCAACATTGAAAACAGCAACAAATTCAGCAACAAACTCAATATTGAAGGACAGCAACAAATTCAACAACAACCACAACATTGAAAAACACAAAAAAAATTCAACAACAACCTCAACATTGAAAAACACCAACAAATTCAACAACAAACTCAACATTGAAAAATAGCAACAAATTCAACAACAACCTCAACATTGAAAACACCAACAAATTCAACAACAACCTCAACATTGAAAACACCAACAAATTCAACAACAACCTCAACATTAAAAAACACCAACAGAATCAACAACAACCTCAACATTGAAAACACCAACAAATTCAACAAGAACCTCAACATTGAAAACACCAAGAACCTCGACATTGAAAAACAGCAACAAATTCAACAACATCCTCGACACTGAAAAGCAACAACAAATTCAACATCAACCTCAGCATTGAAAACAGCATTAAAATCAACAAACTCAACATTGAAAAACACCAAAAAATTCAACAAAAACCCCAACATTGAAAAAGAGCAACGAATTCAACAGCAACTTCGACATTGAAAAAGAGCAACAAATTCAAAAACAACCTCGACATTGAAAACAACAGCAAATTCAACAACAACCTCAACGTTGAAAACTACAACAAATTCAACAGCAAACTCAACATTGAAAAGACCAACAAATTCAACAACAACCTCGACATTGAAAAAAACCAACAAATTCAACAACAACCTCAACATTAAAAAACACCAACAAATTCAACAACAACCTCAACATTGAAAAACAACAGATTCAACAGCAACCTCAACATTGAGAACACCAACAAATTCAACAACAACCTCGACATTGAAAAACAGCAACAAATTCAACAACAACCTCAACATTGAAAAGCACCAACAAATTCAACAACAGCCTCAACATTGAAAACAACAACAAATTCAACATCAACCTCAACATTGAAAACAGCAACAAATTCAGCAACAAACTCAATATTGAAGGACAGCAACAAATTCAACAACAACCACAACATTGAAAAACACAAAAAAAATTCAACAACAACCTCAACATTGAAAAACACCAACAAATTCAACAACAAACTCAACATTGAAAAATAGCAACAAATTCAACAACAACCTCAACATTGAAAACACCAACAAATTCAACAACAACCTCAACATTGAAAACACCAACAAATTCAACAACAACCTCAACATTTAAAAACACCAACAGAATCAACAACAACCTCAACATTGAAAACACCAACAAATTCAACAACAACCTCAACATTGAAAACACCAAGAACCTCGGCATTGAAAAACAGCAACAAATTCAACAACAACCTCGACACTGAAAAGCAACAACAAATTCAACATCAACCTCAGCATTGAAAACAGCATTAAAATCAACAACAAACTCAACATTGAAAAACACCAAAAAATTCAACAAAAACCCCAACATTGAAAAAGAGCAACGAATTCAACAGCAACTTCGACATTAAAAAAGAGCAACAAATTCAAAAACAACCTCGACTTTGAAAACACCAGCAAATTCAACAACAACCTCAACATTGAAAACTGCAACAAATTCAACAACAACCTCAACATTGAAAAGACCAACAAATTCAACAACAACCTCGACATTGAAAAACAACAGCAAATTCAACAACAACCTCAACATTAAAAAACACCAACAAATTCAACAACAACCACAGCATTGAAAAACAGCAACAAATTCAAGAACAAACTCGACATTGAAAAAAACCAACAAATTCAACATCAACCTCAACATTGAAAACAGCAACAAATTCAACAACAAAGTCAACATTGAAGGAGAGCAACAAATTCAACAACAACCTCAACATTGAAAACACAAACAAATACAACAACAACCTCAGCATTGAAAACACCAACAAATTCAACAACAACCTCAACATTGAAAACAGCAACAAGTTCAACAAAAACCCCAACATCGAAAAACAGCAACAAATTCAACATCAACCTCAACATTGAAAACAGCAACAAATTCAACAACAACCTCAACATTGAAACACACCAACAAATTCAACAACAACCTCAACATTGAAAAAAAAACAGATTCAACAATAAACTCAGCATTGAATAACACGAACAAATTCAACAACAACCTCAACATTAAAAAATACCAACAAATTAAACAACAACCTCAACACTGAAAACACCAACAAATTCAACAACAACCGCAACATTGAAAACACCAACAAATTCAACAACAACTTCAAGATTGAGAACACCAACAAATTCAACAACAACCTCGACATTGAAAGACAGCAACAAATTCATCAACAACCTCAACATTGAAAACACCAAAAAATTCAACAACAACCGCAACATTGAAAACACCAACAAATTCAACAACAATCTCAACATTGAAAACACCAACAAATTCAAGAACAACCTCTACATTGAAAAACAGCAAAAAATTCAACAACAACCTCGACATTGAAAACAACAACAAATTCAACAACAACCTCAACATTGAAAACAGCAACGAGTTCAACAAAAACCCCAACATTGAAAAACAGCAACAAATTCAACATCAACCTCAACATTGAAAACAGCAACAAATTCAACAACAACCTCAACATTGAAACACACCAACAAATTCAACAACAACCTCAACATTGAAAAAAAAACAGATTCAACAATAAACTCAGCATTGAATAACACGAACAAATTCAACAACAACCTCAACATTAAAAAATACCAACAAATTAAACAACAACCTCAACACTGAAAACACAAACAAATTCAACAACAACCTCAACATTGAAAACACCAACAAATTCAACAACAACCTCAGCATTGAAAACACCAACAAATTCAACAACAACCGCAACATTGAAAACACCAACAAATTCAACAACAACTTCAAGATTGAGAACACCAACAAATTCATCAACAACCGCAACATTGAAAAGACCAACAAATTCAGCAACAACCTCAACATTGAAAAACACCAACAAATTCAACAAAAACTCCAACATTGAAAAACACCAACAAATTCAACAACAACCTCGACATTGAACAACAGCAACAAATTCAACAACAACCTCGACATTGAAAAACAGCAACAAATTCAACAACGTCGACATTTAAAATACCAAAAAATTCAACAACCACCTCGACATTGAATAACACCAACACATTCAACAACAACCTCAAAATTGAAAAGCCCCAACAAATTCAACAACAATCTCGACATTGAAAAACAGCAACAAATTCAACAACAACGTCAACATTGAAAAACCACAACAAATACAAAAACAACCTCAACATTGAAAACATCAACAAATTCAACAACAAACTCAACATTGAAAAACAGCAACCAATTCAACAACAACCTCAACATTGAAAACACCAGCAAATTCAACAACAACCTCAACATTGAAAACAGCAACAAATTCAACAACAACCTCAACTTTGAAAACACCAACGAATTCAACAACAACCTCAACATTAAAAACACCAACAAATTCAACAACGACCTGAACATTGAAAACACCAAAAACCACGACATTGAAAAACAGCAACAAATTGAACAACAACCGCAACATTGAAAAACACCAACAAATTCAACATCAAACTCAACATTGAAAACACCAACAAATTCAACAACAACCTCAACATTGAAAAGCACCAACAAATTCAACAACAGCCTCAACATTGAAAACAACAACAAATTCATCATCAACCTCAACATTGAAAACAGCAACAAATTCAGCAACAAACTCAATATTGAAAACTGCAACAAATTCAACAACAACCTCAACATTTAAAAACACAAAAAAAATTCAACAACAACCTCAACATTGAAAACACCAACAAATTCAACAACAACCTCAACATTGAAAAACAGCAACAAATTCAACAACAACCTCAACATTGAAAAACAACAGATTCAACAGCAACCTCAACATTGAAAACAGCAACAAATTCAACAACAAAGTCAACATTGAAGGAGAGCAACAAATTCAACAACAACCTCAACATTGAAAACACCAACAAATACAACAACAACCTCAGCATTGAAAACACCAACAAATTCAACAACAACCGCAACATTGAAAACACAAACAAATTCAACAACAACTTCAAGATTGAGAACACCAACAAATTCAACAACAACCTCGACATTGAAAAACACCAACAAATTCAACAAAAACCCCAACATTAAAAAAGACCAACAAATTCAACAACAACCTCGACATTGAAAAACACCAACAAATTCAGCAACAACCTCAACATTGAAAAACAACAACAACCTCAACACTGAAAATCACCAACAAATTCAACAACAACTTCAACATTGAAAAACAACAACAACCTCAACATTGAAAAACACCAACAAATTCAACAACAACATCAACATTGAAAAACAACAACAACCTCAACATTGAAAAACACCAACAAATTCAACAACCTCAAAATGAAAAACACCAACAAATTCAACAACAACCTCAACTTTGAAAAACAACGACAACCTCAACATTGAAAAACACCAACAAATTCAACAACAAGCTCAACATTGAAAATCACCAACAAATTCAACAACAATTTCAACATTGAAAAACACCAACAAATTCAACATCAACCTCGACATTGAAAAACACCAACAAATTCAACAACAACCTCAACATTGAAAATCAACAACAACCTCAACATTGAAAAACACCAACAAATTCAACAACAACCTCAACATTGTAAAACAACAACAACCTCAACATTGAAAAACACCAACAAATTCAACAACAACCTCAACATTTAAAAACAGCAACAAATTCAACAAGCACCTCAACATTGAAAAACAAAAACCACCTCAACATTAAAAAACACCAACAAATTCAACAACAACTTCAACATTGAAAAACAACAACAACCTCAACATTGAAAAACACCAACAAATTCAACAACAACCTCAACATTGAAGAACACCAACAAAATCAACAAGAACCTCAACATTGAAAAACAACAACAACCTCAACATTGAAAAACACCAACAAATTCAACAACAACCTCAACATTGAAAAACAACAGCAACCTCAACATTGAAGAACACCAAAAAATTCAACAACAACTTCAACATTGAAAAACACCAAGAAATTCAACAACAACCTCGACATTGAAAAACAGCAACAAATTCAACAACGTCGACATTTAAAATACCAACAAATTCAACAACCACCTCGACATTGAAAGACACCAATACATTCAACAACAACCTCAAAATTGAAAAGCACCAACAAATTCAACAACAACCTCGACATTCAAAAACATCAACAAATTCAACAACAACCGCAACATTGAAAACACCAACAAATTCAACAACAACTTCAAGATTGAGAACACCAACAAATTCATCAACAACCGCAACATTGTAAAGACCAACAAATTCAGCAACAACCTCAACATTGAAAAACACCAACAAATTCAACAAAAACTCCAACATTGAAAAACACCAACAAATTCAAAAACAACCTCGACATTGAACAACAGCAACAAATTCAACAACAACCTCGACATTGAAAAACAGCAACAAATTCAACAACGTCGACATTTAAAATACCAACAAATTCAACAACCACCTCGACATTGAATAACACCAACACATTCAACAACAACCTCAAAATTGAAAAGCCCCAACAAATTCAACAACAATCTCGACATTGAAAAACAGCAACAAATTCAACAACAACCTCAACATTGAAAAACCACAACAAATACAAAAACAACCTCAACATTGAAAACATCAACAAATTCAACAACAAACTCAACATTGAAAAACAGCAACCAATTCAACAACAACCTCAACATTGAAAACACCAGCAAATTCAACAACAACCTCAACATTGAAAACAGCAACAAATTCAACAACAACCTCAACTTTGAAAACACCAACGAATTCAACAACAACCTCAACATTAAAAACACCAACAAATTCAACAACGACCTGAACATTGAAAACACCAAAAACCACGACATTGAAAAACAGCAACAAATTGAACAACAACCGCAACATTGAAAAACACCAACAAATTCAACATCAAACTCAACATTGAAAACACCAACAAATTCAACAACAACCTCAACATTGAAAAGCACCAACAAATTCAACAACAGCCTCAACATTGAAAACAACAACAAATTCATCATCAACCTCAACATTGAAAACAGCAACAAATTCAGCAACAAACTCAATATTGAAAACTGCAACAAATTCAACAACAACCTCAACATTTAAAAACACAAAAAAAATTCAACAACAACCTCAACATTGAAAACACCAACAAATTCAACAACAACCTCAACATTGAAAAACAGCAACAAATTCAACAACAACCTCAACATTGAAAAACAACAGATTCAACAGCAACCTCAACATTGAAAACAGCAACAAATTCAACAACAAAGTCAACATTGAAGGAGAGCAACAAATTCAACAACAACCTCAACATTGAAAACACCAACAAATACAACAACAACCTCAGCATTGAAAACACCAACAAATTCAACAACAACCGCAACATTGAAAACACAAACAAATTCAACAACAACTTCAAGATTGAGAACACCAACAAATTCAACAACAACCTCGACATTGAAAAACACCAACAAATTCAACAAAAACCCCAACATTAAAAAAGACCAACAAATTCAACAACAACCTCGACATTGAAAAACACCAACAAATTCAGCAACAACCTCAACATTGAAAAACAACAACAACCTCAACACTGAAAATCACCAACAAATTCAACAACAACTTCAACATTGAAAAACAACAACAACCTCAACATTGAAAAACACCAACAAATTCAACAACAACATCAACATTGAAAAACAACAACAACCTCAACATTGAAAAACACCAACAAATTCAACAACCTCAAAATGAAAAACACCAACAAATTCAACAACAACCTCAACTTTGAAAAACAACGACAACCTCAACATTGAAAAACACCAACAAATTCAACAACAACCTCGACATTGAAAAACACCAACAAATTCAACAAAAACCCCAACATTAAAAAAGACCAACAAATTCAACAACAACCTCGACATTGAAAAACACCAACAAATTCAGCAACAACCTCAACATTGAAAAACAACAACAACCTCAACACTGAAAATCACCAACAAATTCAACAACAACTTCAACATTGAAAAACAACAACAACCTCAACATTGAAAAACACCAACAAATTCAACAACAACATCAACATTGAAAAACAACAACAACCTCAACATTGAAAAACACCAACAAATTCAACAACCTCAAAATGAAAAACACCAACAAATTCAACAACAACCTCAACTTTGAAAAACAACGACAACCTCAACATTGAAAAACACCAACAAATTCAACAACAAGCTCAACATTGAAAATCACCAACAAATTCAACAACAATTTCAACATTGAAAAACACCAACAAATTCAACATCAACCTCGACATTGAAAAACACCAACAAATTCAACAACAACCTCAACATTGAAAATCAACAACAACCTCAACATTGAAAAACACCAACAAATTCAACAACAACCTCAACATTGTAAAACAACAACAACCTCAACATTGAAAAACACCAACAAATTCAACAACAACCTCAACATTTAAAAACAGCAACAAATTCAACAAGCACCTCAACATTGAAAAACAAAAACCACCTCAACATTAAAAAACACCAACAAATTCAACAACAACTTCAACATTGAAAAACAACAACAACCTCAACATTGAAAAACACCAACAAATTCAACAACAACCTCAACATTGAAGAACACCAACAAAATCAACAAGAACCTCAACAATGAAAAACAACAACAACCTCAACATTGAAAAACACCAACAAATTCAACAACAACCTCAACATTGAAAAACAACAGCAACCTCAACATTGAAGAACACCAAAAAATTCAACAACAACTTCAACATTGAAAAACACCAAGAAATTCAACAACAACCTCGACATTGAAAAACAGCAACAAATTCAACAACGTCGACATTTAAAATACCAACAAATTCAACAACCACCTCGACATTGAAAGACACCAATACATTCAACAACAACCTCAAAATTGAAAAGCACCAACAAATTCAACAACAACCTCGACATTCAAAAACATCAACAAATTCAACAACAACCGCAACATTGAAAAGACCAACAAATTCAGCAACAACCTCAACATTGAAAAACACCAACAAATTCAACAAAAACTCCAACATTGAAAAACACCAACAAATTCAACAACAACCTCGACATTGAAAAACAGCAACAAATTCAACAACAACCTCGACATTGAAAAACAGCAACAAATTCAACAACGTCGACATTTAAAATACCAACAAATTCAACAACCACCTCGACATTGAATAACACCAACACATTCAACAACAACCTCAAAATTGAAAAGCCCCAACAAATTCAACAACAATCTCGACATTGAAAAACAGCAACAAATTCAACAACAACCTCAACATTGAAAAACCACAACAAATACAAAAACAACCTCAACATTGAAAACATCAACAAATTCAACAACAAACTCAACATTGAAAAACAGCAACCAATTCAACAACAACCTCAACATTGAAAACACCAGCAAATTCAACAACAACCTCAACATTGAAAACAGCAACAAATTCAACAACAACCTCAACTTTGAAAACACCAACGAATTCAACAACAACCTCAACATTAAAAACACCAACAAATTCAACAACGACCTGAACATTGAAAACACCAAAAACCACGACATTGAAAAACAGCAACAAATTGAACAACAACCGCAACATTGAAAAACACCAACAAATTCAACATCAAACTCAACATTGAAAACACCAACAAATTCAACAACAACCTCAACATTGAAAAGCACCAACAAATTCAACAACAGCCTCAACATTGAAAACAACAACAAATTCATCATCAACCTCAACATTGAAAACAGCAACAAATTCAGCAACAAACTCAATATTGAAAACTGCAACAAATTCAACAACAACCTCAACATTTAAAAACACAAAAAAATTCAACAACAACCTCAACATTGAAAACACCAACAAATTCAACAACAACCTCAACATTGAAAAACAGCAACAAATTCAACAACAACCTCAACATTGAAAAACAACAGATTCAACAGCAACCTCAACATTGAAAACAGCAACAAATTCAACAACAAAGTCAACATTGAAGGAGAGCAACAAATTCAACAACAACCTCAACATTGAAAACACCAACAAATACAACAACAACCTCAGCATTGAAAACACCAACAAATTCAACAACAACCGCAACATTGAAAACACAAACAAATTCAACAACAACTTCAAGATTGAGAACAACAACAAATTCAACAACAACCTCGACATTGAAAAACACCAACAAATTCAACAAAAACCCCAACATTAAAAAAGACCAACAAATTCAACAACAACCTCGACATTGAAAAACACCAACAAATTCAGCAACAACCTCAACATTGAAAAACAACAACAACCTCAACACTGAAAATCACCAACAAATTCAACAACAACTTCAACATTGAAAAACAACAACAACCTCAACATTGAAAAACACCAACAAATTCAACAACAACATCAACATTGAAAAACAACAACAACCTCAACATTGAAAAACACCAACAAATTCAACAACCTCAAAATGAAAAACACCAACAAATTCAACAACAACCTCAACTTTGAAAAACAACGACAACCTCAACATTGAAAAACACCAACAAATTCAACAACAAGCTCAACATTGAAAATCACCAACAAATTCAACAACAATTTCAACATTGAAAAACACCAACAAATTCAACGTCAACCTCGACATTGAAAAACACCAACAAATTCAACAACAACCTCAACATTGAAAATCAACAACAACCTCAACATTGAAAAACACCAACAAATTCAACAACAACCTCAACATTGTAAAACAACAACAACCTCAACATTGAAAAACACCAACAAATTCAACAACAACCTCAACATTTAAAAACAGCAACAAATTCAACAAGCACCTCAACATTGAAAAACAAAAACCACCTCAACATTAAAAAACACCAACAAATTCAACAACAACTTCAACATTGAAAAACAACAACAACCTCAACATTGAAAAACACCAACAAATTCAACAACAACCTCAACATTGAAGAACACCAACAAAATCAACAAGAACCTCAACATTGAAAAACAACAACAACCGCCTCAACATTGAAAAACACCAACAAATTCAACAACAACCTCAACATTGAAAAACAACAGCAACCTCAACATTGAAGAACACCAAAAAATTCAACAACAACTTCAACATTGAAAAACACCAAGAAATTCAACAACAACCTCGACATTGAAAAACAGCAACAAATTCAACAACGTCGACATTTAAAATACCAACAAATTCAACAACCACCTCGACATTGAAAGACACCAATACATTCAACAACAATCTCAAAATTGAAAAGCACCAACAAATTCAACAACAACCTCGACATTCAAAAACATCAACAAATTCAACAACAACCTCAACATTGAAAAACAGCAACCAATTCAACAACAACCTCAACATTGAAAACACCAGCAAATTCAACAACAACCTCAACATTGAAAACAGCAACAAATTCAACAACAACCTCAACTTTGAAAACACCAACAAATTCAACAACAACCTCAACATTTAAAACACCAACAAATTCAACAACGACCTGAACATTGAAAACACCAAAAACCACGACATTGAAAAACAGCAACAAATTCAACAACAACCGCAACATTGAAAAACACCAACAAATTCAACATCAAACTCAACATTGAAAACACCAACAAATTCAACAACAACCTCAACATTGAAAAGCACCAACAAATTCAACAACAGCCTCAACATTGAAAACAACAACAAATTCATCATCAACCTCAACATTGAAAACAGCAACAAATTCAGCAACAAACTCAATATTGAAGGACAGCAACAAATTCAACAACAACCTCAACATTTAAAAACACAAAAAAAATTCAACAACAACCTCAACATTGAAAACACCAACAAATTCAACAACAACCTCAACATTGAAAAACAGCAACAAATTCAACAACAACCTCAACATTGAAAACACCAACAAATTCAACAACAACCTCAACATTGAAAACACCAACAAATTCAACAACAACCTCAACATTTAAAAACACCAACAGAATCAACAACAACCTCAACATTGAAAACAACAACAAATTCAACAACAACCTCAATATTGAAAACACCAAGAACCTGGACATTGATAAACAGCAACAAATTCAACAACAACCTCGACACTGAAAAGCAACAACAAATTCAACATCAACCTCAGCATTGAAAACAGCAGTAAAATCAACAACAAACTCAAAATTGAAAAACACCAAAAAATTCAACAAAAACCCCAACATTGAAAAAGAGCAACGAATTCAACAGCAACTTCGACATTGAAAAAGAGCAACTAATTCAAAAACAACCTCGACATTGAAAACACCAGCAAATTCAACAACAACCTCAACATTGAAAACTGCAACAAATTCAACAACAACCTCAACATTGAAAAGACCAACAAATTCAACAACAACCTCGACATTGAAAAACACCAACAAATTCAACAACAACCTCAACATTAAAAAACACCAACAAATTCAACAACAACCTCAACATTGAAAAACAACAGATTCAACAGCAACCTCAACATTGAAAACACCAACAAATTCAACAACAACCTCAACATTGAAAAAACCCACAACCTCGACTTTGAAAAACAGCAACAAATTCAAGAACAAACTCGACATTGAAAAACACCAACAAATTCAACATCAACCTCAACATTGAAAACAGCAACAAATTCAACAACAAAGTCAACATTGAAGGAGAGCAACAAATTCAACAACAACCTCAACATTGAAAACACCAACAAATACAACAACAACCTCAGCATTGAAAACACCAACAAATTCAACAACAACCGCAACATTGAAAACACAAACAAATTCAACAACAACTTCAAGATTGAGAACACCAACAAATTCAACAACAACCTCGACATTGAAAAACACCAACAAATTCAACAAAAACCCCAACATTAAAAAAGACCAACAAATTCAACAACAACCTCGACATTGAACAACAGCAACAAATTCAACAACAACCTCGACTTTGAAAAACAGCAACAAATTCAACAACAACCTCAAAATTGAAAAGCAGCAACAAATTCAACAACAACCTCGACATTGAAAAACAGCAACAAATTCAACAAACTCGACATTGAAAATACCAACAAATTCAACAACCGCCTAGACATTGAAAAACACGAACACATTCAACAACAACCTCAAAATTGAAAAACACCAACAAATTCAACAACAACCTCGACATTGAAAAACAGCAACAAATTCAACAACAACCTCAACATTGAAAAACCACAACAAATTCAAAAACAACCTCAACATTGAAAACACCAACAAATTCAACAACAAACTCAACATTGAAAAACAGCAACCAATTCAACAACAACCTCAACATTGAAAACACCAGCAAATTCAACAACAACCTCAACATTGAAAACAGCAACAAATTCAACAACAGCCTCAACTTTGAAAACACCAACAAATTCAACAACAACCTCAACATTTAAAACACCAACAAATTCAACAACGACCTGAACAGTGAAAACACCAACAACCACGACATTGAAAAACAGCAACAAATTCAACAACAACCGCAACATTGAAAAACACCAACAAATTCAACATCAAACTCGACATTGAAAAACAGCAGCAAATTCAACAACAACCTCGACATTGAAAAACAACAAACAATTCAACAACAACCTCAACATTGAAAAGCACCAACAAATTCAACAACAGCCTCAACATTGAAAACAACAACAAATTCAACATCAACCTCAACATTGAAAACAGCAACAAATTCAGCAACAAACTCAATATTGAAGGACAGCAACAAATTCAACAACAACCACAACATTGAAAAACACAAAAAAAATTCAACAACAACATCAACATTGAAAAACACCAACAAATTCAACAACAAACTCAACATTGAAAAATAGCAACAAATTCAACAACAACCTCAACATTGAAAACACCAACAAATTCAACAACAAACTCAACATTGAAAACTCCAACAAACTCAACAACAACCTCAACATTTAAAAACACCAACAGAATCAACAACAACCTCAACAATGAAAACACCAACAAATTCAACAACAACCTCAACATTGAAAACACCAAGAACCTCGACATTGAAAAACAGCAACAAATTCAACAACAACCTCGACACTGAAAAGCAACAACAAATCCAACATCAAACTCAGCATTGAAAACAGCAATAAATTCAACAACAACCTCAACATTGAAAAACACCAAAAAATTCAACAAAAACCCCAACATTGAAAAAGAGCAACGAATTCAACATCAACTTCGACATTGAAAAAGAGCAACAAATTCAACAACAATCTCGACATTGAAAGCACCAGCAAATTCAACAACAACCTCAACATTGAAAACAGCAACAAATTCAACAACAACCTCAACGTTGAAAAGACCAACAAATTCAACAACAACCTCGACATTGAAAAACACCAACAAATTCAACAACAACCGCAACATTGAAAAATACCAACATATTCAACATCAAACTCAACATTGAAAACACCAACAAATTCAACAACCTCAACATGGAAAAGCACCAACAAATTCAACAACAGCCTCAACATTGAAAACAACAACAAATTCAACATCAACCTCAACATTGAAAACAGCAACAAATTCAGCAACAAAATCAATATTGAAGGACAGCATCAAATTCAACAACAACCTCAACATTGAAAAACACAAAAAATATTCAACACCAACCTCAACATTGAAAACACCAACAAATTCAACAACAACCTCAACATTGAAAAACAGCAACAAATTCAACAACAACCTCAACTTTGAAAACACCAACAAATTCAACAACAACCGCAACATTGAAAAACACCAACAAATTCAACATCAAACTCAACATTGAAAACACCAACAAATTCAACAACAACCTCAACATTGAAAAGCACCAACAAATTCAACAACAGCCTCAACATTGAAAACAACAACAAATTCATCATCAACCTCAACATTGAAAACAGCAACAAATTCAGCAACAAACTCAATATTGAAGGACAGCAACAAATTCAACAACAACCTCAACATTTAAAAACACAAAAAAAATTCAACATCAACCTCAACATTGAAAACACCAACAAATTCAACAACAACCTCAACATTGAAAAACAGCAACAAATTCAACAACAACCTCAACATTGAAAACACCAACAAATTCAACAACAACCTCAACATTGAAAACACCAACAAATTCAACAACAACCTCAACATTTAAAAACACCAACAGAATCAACAACAACCTCAACATTGAAAACAACAACAAATTCAACAACAACCTCAACATTGAAAACACCAAGAACCTCGACATTGAAAAACAGCAACAAATTCAACAACAACCTCGACACTGAAAAGCAACAACAAATTCAACATCAACCTCAGCATTGAAAACAGCATTAAAATCAACAACAAACTCAAAATTGAAAAACACCAAAAAATTCAACAAAAACCCCAACATTGAAAAGAGCAACGAATTCAACAGCAACTTCGACATTGAAAAAGAGCAACTAATTCAAAAACAACCTCGACATTGAAAACACCAGCAAATTCAACAACAACCTCAACATTGAAAACTGCAACAAATTCAACAACAACCTCAACATTGAAAAGACCAACAAATTCAACAACAACCTCGACATTGAAAAACACCAACAAATTCAACAACAACCTCATCATTAAAGAACACCAACAAATTCAACAACAACCTCAACATTGAAAAACAGCAGATTCAAAAGCAATCTCAACATTGAAAACACCAACAAATTCAACAACAACCTCAACATTGAAAACACCAACAAATTCAACAACAGCCTCAACATTGAAAACAACAACAAATTCAACATCAACCTCAACATTGAAAACAGCAACAAATTCAGCAACAAACTCAATATTGAAGGACAGCAACAAATTCAACAACAACCACAACATTGAAAAACACAAAAAAAATTCAACAACAACATCAACATTGAAAAACACCAAAAATTCAACAACAAACTCAACATTGAAAAATAGCAACAAATTCAACAACAACCTCAACATTGAAAACACCAACAAATTCAACAACAACCTCAACATTGAAAACACCAACAAACTCAGCAACAACCTCAACATTTAAAAACACCAACAGAATCAACAACAACCTCAACAATGAAAACACCAACAAATTCAACAACAACCTCAACATTGAAAACACCAAGAACCTCGACATTGAAAAACAGCAACAAATTCAACAACAACCTCGACACTGAAAAGCAACAACAAATCCAACATCAAACTCAGCATTGAAAACAGCAACAAATTCAACAACAACCTCAACATTGAAAAGACCAACAAATTCAGCAACAACCTCGACACTGAAAAACACCAACAAATTCAACAACAACCGCAACATTGAAAAATACCAACATATTCAACATCAAACTCAACATTGAAAACACCAACAAATTCAACAACCTCAACATTGAAAAGCACCAACAAATTCAACAACAGCCTCAACATTGAAAACAACAAATTCAACATCAAACTCAACATTGAAAACAGCAACAAATTCAGCAACAAACTCAATATTGAAGGACAGCATCAAATTCAACAACAACCTCAACATTGAAAAACACAAAAAATATTCAACAACAACCTCAACATTGAAAACACCAACAAATTCAACAATAACCTCAACATTGAAAAACAGCAACAAATTCAACAACAACCTCAACTTTGAAAACACCAACAAATTCAACAACAACCTCAACATTTAAAAACACCAACAGAATCAACAACAACCTCAACATTGAAAACACCAACAAATTCAACAGCAACCTCAACATTGAAAACACCAAGAACCTCGACATTGAAAAACAGCAACAAACTCAACAACAACCTCGACACGGAAAAGCAACAACAAATTCAACATCAACCTCAGCTTTGAAAACAGCATTAAAATCAACAACAAACTCAACATTGAAAAACACCAAAAAATTCAACATAAACCCCAACATTGTAAAAGAGCAACGAATTCAACAGCAACTTCGACATTGAAAAAGAGCAACAAATTCAAAAACAACCTCGACATTGAAAACACCAGCAAAGTCAACAACAACCTCAACATTGAAAAGACCAACAAATTCAACAACAACCTCGACATTGAAAAACACCAACAAATTCAACAACAACCTCAACATTAAAAAACACCAACAAATTCAACAACAACCTCAACATTGAAAAACAACAGATTCAACAACAACCTCATCATTGAAAACACCAACAAATTCAACAACAACCTCAACATTGAAAACACCAACAACCTCGACATTGAAAAACAGCAACAAATTCAAGAACAAACTCGACATTGAAAACAGCAGGAAATTCAACAACAAAGTCAACATTGAAGGAGAGCAACAAATTCAGCAACAACCTCAACATTGAAAACACCAACAAATACAACAACAACCTCAGCATTGAAAACACCAACAAATTCAACAACAACCGCAACATTGAAAACACCAACAAATTCAACAACAACTTCAAGATTGTGAACACCAACAAATTCAACAACAACCTCAGCATTGAAAACACCAACAAATTCAACAACAACCGCAACATTGCAAACACCAACAAATTCAACAACAACTTCAAGATTGAGAACACCAACAAATTCAACAACAACCTCGACATTGAACCACAGCAACAATTTCAACAACAACCTCAAAATTGAAAAACAGCAACAAATTCAACAACAACCTCGACATTGAAAAACAGCAACAAATTCAACAACCTGGACATTGAAAATACCAACAAATTCAAGAAAAAATAGACATTGAAAAACACGAACACATTCAACAACAACCTCAAAATTTGAAAACACCAACAAATTCAACAACAACCTCGACATTGAAAAACAGCAACAAATTCAACAACAACCTCAACATTGAAAAACCACAACAAATTCAAAAACAACCTCAACATTGAAAACAGCAACAAATTCAACAACAACCTCAACTTTGAAAACACCAACAAATTCAACAACGACCTGAACAGTGAAAACACCAACAACCACGACATTAAAAAACAGCAACAAATTCAACAACAACCGCAAAATTGAAAAACACCAACAAATTCAACAACAACCTCAACATTGAAAACACCAACAAATTCAACAACAAACTCAACATTGAAAAACAGCAACCAATTCAACAACAACCTCAACATTGAAAACACCAGCAAATTCAACAACAACCTCAACATTGCAAACAGCAACAAATTCAACAACAACCTCAACATTTAAACCACCAACAAATTCAACAACGACCTGAACAGTGAAAACACCAACAACCACGACATTGAAAAACAGCAACAAATTCAACAACAACCGCAACATTGAAAAACACCAACAAATTCAACATCAAACTCAACATTGAAAACACCAACAAATTTAACAACAACCTCAACATTGAAAACACCAACAAATTCAACAACAACCTCGACATTGAAAAACAGCAACAAATTCAACAACAACCTCGACATTGAAAAACAACAAACAATTCAACAACAACCTCAACATTGAAAAGCACCAACAAATTCAACAACAGCCTCAACATTGAAAACAACAACAAATTCAACATCAACCTCAACATTGAAAACAGCAACAAATTCAACAACAACCTCAACATTGAAAAACCACAACAAATACAAAAACAACCTCAACATTGAAAACAGCAAAAAATTCAACAACAACCTCAACTTTGAAAACACCAACAAATTCAACAACAACCTCAACATTTAAAACACCAACAAATTCAACAACGACCTGAACAGTGAAAACACCAACAACCACGACATTGAAAAACAGCAACAAATTCAACAACAACCGCAACATTGAAAAACACCAACAAATTCAACATCAAACTCAACATTGAAAACACCAACAAATTCAACAACAACCTCAACATTGAAAACACCAACAAATTCAACAACAACCTCGACATTGAAAAACAGCAACAAATTCAACAACAACCTCGACATTGAAAAACAACAAACAATTCAACAACAACCTCAACATTGAAAATCACCAACAAATTCAACAACAGCCTCAACATTGAAAACAACAACAAATTCAACATCAACCTCAACATTGAAAACAGCAACAAATTCAGCAACAAACTCAATATTGAAGGACAGCAACAAATTCAATAACAACCACAACATTGATAAACACAAAAAAAATTCAACAACAACCTCAACATTGAAAAACACCAACAAATTCAACAACAAACTCAACATTGAAAAATAGCAACAAATTCATCAACAACCTCAACATTGAAAACACCAACAAATTCAACAACAACCTCAACATTGAAAACACCAACAAATTCAACAACAACCTCAACATTTAAAAACACCAACAGAATCAACAACAACCTCAACATTGAAAACACCAACAAATTCAACAACAACCTCAACATTGAAAACACCAAGAACCTCGACATTGAAAAACAGCAACAAATTCAACAACAACCTCGACATTGAAAAGCAACAACAAATTCAACATCAACCTCAGCATTGAAAACAGCATTAAAATCAACAAAAACCCCAACATTGAAAAAGAGCAACGAATTCAACAGCAACTTCGACATTGAAAAGCAGCAACAAATTCAAAAACAACCTCGACATTGAAAACACCAGCAAATTCAACAACAACCTCAACATTGAAAACTGCAACAAATTCAACAACATCCTCAACATTGAAAAGACCAACAAATTCAACAACAACCTCGACATTGAAAAAAACCAACAAATTCAAGAACAACCTCAACATTAAAAAACACCAACAAATTCAACAACAACCTCAACATTGAAAAACAACAGATTCAACAGCAACCTCAACATTGAAAACACCAACAAATTCAACAACAACCTCGACATTGAAAAACAGCAACAAATTCAACAACAACCTCGACATTGAAAAACAACAAACAATTCAACAACAACCTCAACATTAAAAAGCACCAACAAATTCAACAACAGCCTCAACATTGAAAACAACAACAAATTCAACAACAAAGTCAACATTGAAGGAGAGCAACAAATTCAACAACAACCTCAACATTGAAAACACCAACAAATACAACAACAACCTCAGCATTGAAAACACCAACAAATTCAACAACAACCGCAACATTGAAAACACAAACAAATTCAACAACAACCTCGACACTGAAAAACACCAACAAATTCAACAAAAACCCCAACATTAAAAAAGACCAACAAATTCAACAACAACCTCGACATTGAACAACAGCAACAAATTCAACAACAACCTCGACATTGAAAAACAGCAACAAATTCAACAAGAACCTCAAAATTGAAAAGCAGCAACAAATTCAACAACAACCTCGACATTGAAAAACACCAACAAATTCAACAACCTCGACATTGAAAATACCAACAAATTCAACAACCGCCAAGACATTGAAAAACACGAACACATTCAACAACAACCTCAAAATTGAAAAACACCAACAAATTCAACAACAACCTCGACATTGAAAAACAGCAACAAATTCAACAACAACCTCAACATTGAAAAACCACAACAAATTCAAAAACAACCTCAACATTGAAAACACCAACAAATTCAACAACAAACTCAACATTGAAAAACAGCAACCAATTCAACAACAACCTCAACATTGAAAACACCAGCAAATTCAACAACAACCTCAACATTGAAAACAGCAACAAATTCAACAACAACCTCAACTTTGAAAACACCAACAAATTCAACAACAACCTCAACATTTAAAACACCAACAAATTCAACAACGACCTGAACAGTGAAAACACCAACAACCACGACATTGAAAAACAGCAACAAATTCAACAACAACCGCAACATTGAAAAACACCAACAAATTCAACATCAAACTCGACATTGAAAAACAGCAGCAAATTCAACAACAACCTCGACATTGAAAAACAACAAACAATTCAACAACAACCTCAACATTGAAAAGCACCAACAAATTCAACAACAGCCTCAACATTGTAAACAACAACAAATTCAACATCAACCTCAACATTGAAAACAGCAACAGTTTCAGCATCAAACTCAATATTGAAGGACAGCAACAAATTCAACAACAACCACAACATTGAAAAACACAAAAAAAATTCAACAACAACATCAACATTGAAAAACACCAACAAATTCAACAACAAACTCAACAATGAAAAATAGCAACAAATTCAACAACAACCTCAGCATTGAAAACACCAACAAATTCAACAACAACCTCAACATTGAAAACACCAACAAACTCAACAACAACCTCAACATTTAAAAACACCAACAGAATCAACAACAACCTCAACAATGAAAACACCAACAAATTCAACAACAACCTCAAAATTGAAAACACCAAGAAACTCAACATTGAAAAACAGCAACAAATTCAACAACAACCTCGACACTGAAAAGCAACAACAAATCCAACATCAAACTCAGCATTGAAAACAGCAATAAATTCAACAACAACCTCAACATTGAAAAACACCAAAAAATTCAACAAAAACCCCAACATTGAAAAAGTGCAACGAATTCAACAGCAACTTCGACATTGAAAAAGAGCAACAAATTCAACAACAACCTCGACAGTGAAAACACCAGCAAATTCAACAACAACCTCAACATTGAAAACAGCAACAAATTCAACAACAACCTCAACATTGAAAAGACCAACAAATTCAACAACAACCTCGACATTGAAAAACACCAACAAATTCAACAACAACCGCAACATTGAAAAACACCAACATATTCAACATCAAACTCAACATTAAAAACACCAACAAATTCAACAAAAACCTCAACATTGAAAAGCACCAACAAATTCAACAACAGCCTCAACATTGAAAACAACAACAAATTCAACAACAACCTCAACATTGAAAACAGCAACAAATTCAGCAACAAACTCAATATTGAAGGACAGCATCAAATTCAACAACAACCTCAACATTGAAAAACACAAAAAAAATTCAACAACAACCTCAACATTGAAGACACCAACAAATTCAACAACAACCTCAACATTGAAAAACAGCAACAAATTCAACAAAAACCTCAACTTTGCAAACACCAACAAATTCAACAACAACCTCAACATTGAAAAACAACAGATTCAACAACAACCTCAACATTGAAAACACCAACAAATTCAACAACAACCTTAACATTTAAAACACCAACAACCTCGACATTGAGAAACAGCAACAAATTCAACAGCAACCTCAACATTGAAAACACCAACAAATACAACAACAACCTCAGCATTGAAAACACCAACAAATTCAACAACAACCGCAACATTGAAAACACCAACAAATTCAACAACAACTTCAAGATTGAGAACACCAACAAATTCAACAACAACCTCAGCATTGAAAACACCAACAAATTCAACAACAACCGCAACATTGAAAACACCAACAAATTCAACAACAACTTCAAGATTGAGAACACCAACAAATTCAACAACAACCTCGACATTGAACCACAGCAACAAATTCAACAACAACCTCAAAATTGAAAAACAGCAACAAATTCAACAACAACCTCTACATTGAAAAACAGCAACAAATTCAACAACCTCGACATTGAAAATGCCAACAAATTCAACAACCACCTAGACATTGAAAAACACGAACACATTCAACAACAACCTCAAAATTTGAAAACACCAACAAATTCAACAACAACCTCGACATTGAAAAACAGCAACAAATTCAACAACAACCTCAACATTGAAAAACCACAACAAATTCAAAAACAACCTCAACATTGAAAACACCAACAAATTCAACAACAAACTCAACATTGAAAAACAGCAACCAATTCAACAACAACCTCAACATTGAAAACACCAGCAAATTCAACAACAACCTCAACATTGAAAACAGCAACAAATTCAACAACAACCTCAACTTTGAAAACACCAACAAATTCAACAACAACCTCAACATTTAAAACACCAACAAATTCAACAACGACCTGAACAGTGAAAACACCAACAACCACGACATTGAAAAACAGCAACAAATTCAACAACAACCGCAACATTGAAAAACACCAACAAATTCAACATCAAACTCGACATTGAAAAACAGCAGCAAATTCAACAACAACCTCGACATTGAAAAACAACAAACAATTCAACAACAACCTCAACATTGAAAAGCACCAACAAATTCAACAACAGCCTCAACATTGTAAACAACAACAAATTCAACATCAACCTCAACATTGAAAACAGCAACAGTTTCAGCATCAAACTCAATATTGAAGGACAGCAACAAATTCAACAACAACCACAACATTGAAAAACACAAAAAAAATTCAACAACAACATCAACATTGAAGACACCAACAAATTCAACAACAACCTCAACATTGAAAAACAGCAACAAATTCAACAAAAACCTCAACTTTGCAAACACCAACAAATTCAACAACAACCTCAACATTGAAAAACAACAGATTCAACAACAACCTCAACATTGAAAACACCAACAAATTCAACAACAACCTCAACATTTAAAACACCAACAACCTCGACATTGAGAAACAGCAACAAATTCAAGAACAAACTCGACATTGAAAAACACCAACAAATTCAACATCAACCTCAACATTGAAAACAGCAACAAGTTCAACAACTAAGTCAACATTGAAGGAGAGCAACAAATTCAACAGCAACCTCAACATTGAAAACACCAACAAATTCAACAACAACCTCAACATTGAAAACACCAACAAATTCAACAACAACCTCAACATTTAAAAACACCAACAGAATCAACAACAACCTCAACATTGAAAACAACAACAAATTCAACAACAACCTCAACATTGAAAACACCAAGAACCTCGACATTGAAAAACAGCAACAAATTCAACAACAACCTCGACACTGAAAAGCAACAACAAATTCAACATCAACCTCAGCATTGAAAACAGCATTAAAATCAACAACAAACTCAAAATTGAAAAACACCAAAAAATTCAACAAAAACCCCAACATTGAAAAGAGCAACGAATTCAACAGCAACTTCGACATTGAAAAAGAGCAACTAATTCAAAAACAACCTCGACATTGAAAACACCAGCAAATTCAACAACAACCTCAACATTGAAAACTGCAACAAATTCAACAACAACCTCAACATTGAAAAGACCAACAAATTCAACAACAACCTCGACATTGAAAAACACCAACAAATTCAACAACAACCTCATCATTAAAGAACACCAACAAATTCAACAACAACCTCAACATTGAAAAACAGCAGATTCAAAAGCAATCTCAACATTGAAAACACCAACAAATTCAACAACAACCTCAACATTGAAAACACCAACAAATTCAACAACAGCCTCAACATTGAAAACAACAACAAATTCAACATCAACCTCAACATTGAAAACAGCAACAAATTCAGCAACAAACTCAATATTGAAGGACAGCAACAAATTCAACAACAACCACAACATTGAAAAACACAAAAAAAATTCAACAACAACATCAACATTGAAAAACACCAAAAATTCAACAACAAACTCAACATTGAAAAATAGCAACAAATTCAACAACAACCTCAACATTGAAAACACCAACAAATTCAACAACAACCTCAACATTGAAAACACCAACAAACTCAGCAACAACCTCAACATTTAAAAACACCAACAGAATCAACAACAACCTCAACAATGAAAACACCAACAAATTCAACAACAACCTCAACATTGAAAACACCAAGAACCTCGACATTGAAAAACAGCAACAAATTCAACAACAACCTCGACACTGAAAAGCAACAACAAATCCAACATCAAACTCAGCATTGAAAACAGCAACAAATTCAACAACAACCTCAACATTGAAAAGACCAACAAATTCAGCAACAACCTCGACACTGAAAAACACCAACAAATTCAACAACAACCGCAACATTGAAAAATACCAACATATTCAACATCAAACTCAACATTGAAAACACCAACAAATTCAACAACCTCAACATTGAAAAGCACCAACAAATTCAACAACAGCCTCAACATTGAAAACAACAAATTCAACATCAAACTCAACATTGAAAACAGCAACAAATTCAGCAACAAACTCAATATTGAAGGACAGCATCAAATTCAACAACAACCTCAACATTGAAAAACACAAAAAATATTCAACAACAACCTCAACATTGAAAACACCAACAAATTCAACAATAACCTCAACATTGAAAAACAGCAACAAATTCAACAACAACCTCAACTTTGAAAACACCAACAAATTCAACAACAACCTCAACTTTTAAAAACACCAACAGAATCAACAACAACCTCAACATTGAAAACACCAACAAATTCAACAGCAACCTCAACATTGAAAACACCAAGAACCTCGACATTGAAAAACAGCAACAAACTCAACAACAACCTCGACACGGAAAAGCAACAACAAATTCAACATCAACCTCAGCTTTGAAAACAGCATTAAAATCAACAACAAACTCAACATTGAAAAACACCAAAAAATTCAACATAAACCCCAACATTGTAAAAGAGCAACGAATTCAACAGCAACTTCGACATTGAAAAAGAGCAACAAATTCAAAAACAACCTCGACATTGAAAACACCAGCAAAGTCAACAACAACCTCAACATTGAAAAGACCAACAAATTCAACAACAACCTCGACATTGAAAAACACCAACAAATTCAACAACAACCTCAACATTAAAAAACACCAACAAATTCAACAACAACCTCAACATTGAAAAACAACAGATTCAACAACAACCTCATCATTGAAAACACCAACAAATTCAACAACAACCTCAACATTGAAAACACCAACAACCTCGACATTGAAAAACAGCAACAAATTCAAGAACAAACTCGACATTGAAAACAGCAAGAAATTCAACAACAAAGTCAACATTGAAGGAGAGCAACAAATTCAGCAACAACCTCAACATTGAAAACACCAACAAATACAACAACAACCTCAGCATTGAAAACACCAACAAATTCAACAACAACCGCAACATTGAAAACACCAACAAATTCAACAACAACTTCAAGATTGTGAACACCAACAAATTCAACAACAACCTCAGCATTGAAAACACCAACAAATTCAACAACAACCGCAACATTGAAAACACCAACAAATTCAACAACAACTTCAAGATTGAGAACACCAAACAAATTCAACAACAACCTCGACATTGAACCACAGCAACAATTTCAACAACAACCTCAAAATTGAAAAACAGCAACAAATTCAACAACAACCTCGACATTGAAAAACAGCAACAAATTCAACAACCTGGACATTGAAAATACCAACAAATTCAAGAAAAAATAGACATTGAAAAACACGAACACATTCAACAACAACCTCAAAATTTGAAAACACCAACAAATTCAACAACAACCTCGACATTGAAAAACAGCAACAAATTCAACAACAACCTCAACATTGAAAAACCACAACAAATTCAAAAACAACCTCAACATTGAAAACAGCAACAAATTCAACAACAACCTCAACTTTGAAAACACCAACAAATTCAACAACGACCTGAACAGTGAAAACACCAACAACCACGACATTAAAAAACAGCAACAAATTCAACAACAACCGCAAAATTGAAAAACACCAACAAATTCAACAACAACCTCAACATTGAAAACACCAACAAATTCAACAACAAACTCAACATTGAAAAACAGCAACCAATTCAACAACAACCTCAACATTGAAAACACCAGCAAATTCAACAACAACCTCAACATTGCAAACAGCAACAAATTCAACAACAACCTCAACATTTAAACCACCAACAAATTCAACAACGACCTGAACAGTGAAAACACCAACAACCACGACATTGAAAAACAGCAACAAATTCAACAACAACCGCAACATTGAAAAACACCAACAAATTCAACATCAAACTCAACATTGAAAACACCAACAAATTCAACAACAACCTCAACATTGAAAACACCAACAAATTCAACAACAACCTCGACATTGAAAAACAGCAACAAATTCAACAACAACCTCGACATTGAAAAACAACAAACAATTCAACAACAACCTCAACATTGAAAAGCACCAACAAATTCAACAACAGCCTCAACATTGAAAACAACAACAAATTCAACATCAACCTCAACATTGAAAACAGCAACAAATTCAACAACAACCTCAACATTGAAAAACCACAACAAATACAAAAACAACCTCAACATTGAAAACAGCAACAAATTCAACAACAACCTCAACTTTGAAAACACCAACAAATTCAACAACAACCTCAACATTTAAAACACCAACAAATTCAACAACGACCTGAACAGTGAAAACACCAACAACCACGACATTGAAAAACAGCAACAAATTCAACAACAACCGCAACATTGAAAAACACCAACAAATTCAACATCAAACTCAACATTGAAAACACCAACAAATTCAACAACAACCTCAACATTGAAAACACCAACAAATTCAACAACAACCTCGACATTGAAAAACAGCAACAAATTCAACAACAACCTCGACATTGAAAAACAACAAACAATTCAACAACAACCTCAACATTGAAAATCACCAACAAATTCAACAACAGCCTCAACATTGAAAACAACAACAAATTCAACATCAACCTCAACATTGAAAACAGCAACAAATTCAGCAACAAACTCAATATTGAAGGACAGCAACAAATTCAATAACAACCACAACATTGATAAACACAAAAAAAATTCAACAACAACCTCAACATTGAAAAACACCAACAAATTCAACAACAAACTCAACATTGAAAAATAGCAACAAATTCATCAACAACCTCAACATTGAAAACACCAACAAATTCAACAACAACCTCAACATTGAAAACACCAACAAATTCAACAACAACCTCAACATTTAAAAACACCAACAGAATCAACAACAACCTCAACATTGAAAACACCAACAAATTCAACAACAACCTCAACATTGAAAACACCAAGAACCTCGACATTGAAAAACAGCAACAAATTCAACAACAACCTCGACATTGAAAAGCAACAACAAATTCAACATCAACCTCAGCATTGAAAACAGCATTAAAATCAACAAAAACCCCAACATTGAAAAAGAGCAACGAATTCAACAGCAACTTCGACATTGAAAAGCAGCAACAAATTCAAAAACAACCTCGACATTGAAAACACCAGCAAATTCAACAACAACCTCAACATTGAAAACTGCAACAAATTCAACAACATCCTCAACATTGAAAAGACCAACAAATTCAACAACAACCTCGACATTGAAAAAAACCAACAAATTCAAGAACAACCTCAACATTAAAAAACACCAACAAATTCAACAACAACCTCAACATTGAAAAACAACAGATTCAACAGCAACCTCAACATTGAAAACACCAACAAATTCAACAACAACCTCGACATTGAAAAACAGCAACAAATTCAACAACAACCTCGACATTGAAAAACAACAAACAATTCAACAACAACCTCAACATTAAAAAGCACCAACAAATTCAACAACAGCCTCAACATTGAAAACAACAACAAATTCAACAACAAAGTCAACATGGAAGGAGAGCAACAAATTCAACAACAACCTCAACATTGAAAACACCAACAAATACAACAACAACCTCAGCATTGAAAACACCAACAAATTCAACAACAACCGCAACATTGAAAACACAAACAAATTCAACAACAACCTCGACACTGAAAAACACCAACAAATTCAACAAAAACCCCAACATTAAAAAAGACCAACAAATTCAACAACAACCTCGACATTGAACAACAGCAACAAATTCAACAACAACCTCGACATTGAAAAACAGCAACAAATTCAACAAGAACCTCAAAATTGAAAAGCAGCAACAAATTCAACAACAACCTCGACATTGAAAAACACCAACAAATTCAACAACCTCGACATTGAAAATACCAACAAATTCAACAACCGCCAAGACATTGAAAAACACGAACACATTCAACAACAACCTCAAAATTGAAAAACACCAACAAATTCAACAACAACCTCGACATTGAAAAACAGCAACAAATTCAACAACAACCTCAACATTGAAAAACCACAACAAATTCAAAAACAACCTCAACATTGAAAACACCAACAAATTCAACAACAAACTCAACATTGAAAAACAGCAACCAATTCAACAACAACCTCAACATTGAAAACACCAGCAAATTCAACAACAACCTCAACATTGAAAACAGCAACAAATTCAACAACAACCTCAACTTTGAAAACACCAACAAATTCAACAACAACCTCAACATTTAAAACACCAACAAATTCAACAACGACCTGAACAGTGAAAACACCAACAACCACGACATTGAAAAACACCAACAAATTCAACAACAACCGCAACATTGAAAAACACCAACAAATTCAACATCAAACTCGACATTGAAAAACAGCAGCAAATTCAACAACAACCTCGACATTGAAAAACAACAAACAATTCAACAACAACCTCAACATTGAAAAGCACCAACAAATTCAACAACAGCCTCAACATTGTAAACAACAACAAATTCAACATCAACCTCAACATTGAAAACAGCAACAGTTTCAGCATCAAACTCAATATTGAAGGACAGCAACAAATTCAACAACAACCACAACATTGAAAAACACAAAAAAAATTCAACAACAACATCAACATTGAAAAACACCAACAAATTCAACAACAAACTCAACAATGAAAAATAGCAACAAATTCAACAACAACCTCAGCATTGAAAACACCAACAAATTCAACAACAACCTCAACATTGAAAACACCAACAAACTCAACAACAACCTCAACATTTAAAAACACCAACAGAATCAACAACAACCTCAGCAATGAAAACACCAACAAATTCAACAACAACCTCAAAATTGAAAACACCAAGAAACTCAACATTGAAAAACAGCAACAAATTCAACAACAACCTCGACACTGAAAAGCAACAACAAATCCAACATCAAACTCAGCATTGAAAACAGCAATAAATTCAACAACAACCTCAACATTGAAAAACACCAAAAAATTCAACAAAAACCCCAACATTGAAAAAGTGCAACGAATTCAACAGCAACTTCGACATTGAAAAAGAGCAACAAATTCAACAACAACCTCGACAGTGAAAACACCAGCAAATTCAACAACAACCTCAACATTGAAAACAGCAACAAATTCAACAACAACCTCAACATTGAAAAGACCAACAAATTCAACAACAACCTCGACATTGAAAAACACCAACAAATTCAACAACAACCGCAACATTGAAAAACACCAACATATTCAACATCAAACTCAACATTAAAAACACCAACAAATTCAACAAAAACCTCAACATTGAAAAGCACCAACAAATTCAACAACAGCCTCAACATTGAAAACAACAACAAATTCAACATCAACCTCAACATTGAAAACAGCAACAAATTCAGCAACAAACTCAATATTGAAGGACAGCATCAAATTCAACAACAACCTCAACATTGAAAAACACAAAAAAAATTCAACAACAACCTCAACATTGAAGACACCAACAAATTCAACAACAACCTCAACATTGAAAAACAGCAACAAATTCAACAAAAACCTCAACTTTGCAAACACCAACAAATTCAACAACAACCTCAACATTGAAAAACAACAGATTCAACAACAACCTCAACATTGAAAACACCAACAAATTCAACAACAACCTCAACATTTAAAACACCAACAACCTCGACATTGAGAAACAGCAACAAATTCAAGAACAAACTCGACATTGAAAAACACCAACAAATTCAACATCAACCTCAACATTGAAAACAGCAACAAGTTCAACAACTAAGTCAACATTGAAGGAGAGCAACAAATTCAACAGCAACCTCAACATTGAAAACACCAACAAATACAACAACAACCTCAGCATTGAAAACACCAACAAATTCAACAACAACCGCAACATTGAAAACACCAACAAATTCAACAACAACTTCAAGATTGAGAACACCAACAAATTCAACAACAACCTCAGCATTGAAAACACCAACAAATTCAACAACAACCGCAACATGAAAACACCAACAAATTCAACAACAACTTCAAGATTGAGAACACCAACAAATTCAACAACAACCTCGACATTGAACCACAGCAACAAATTCAACAACAACCTCAAAATTGAAAAACAGCAACAAATTCAACAACAACCTCTACATTGAAAAACAGCAACAAATTCAACAACCTCGACATTGAAAATGCCAACAAATTCAACAACCACCTAGACATTGAAAAACACGAACACATTCAACAACAACCTCAAAATTTGAAAACACCAACAAATTCAACAACAACCTCGACATTGAAAAACAGCAACAAATTCAACAACAACCTCAACATTGAAAAACCACAACAAATTCAAAAACAACCTCAACATTGAAAACACCAACAAATTCAACAACAAACTCAACATTGAAAAACAGCAACCAATTCAACAACAACCTCAACATTGAAAACACCAGCAAATTCAACAACAACCTCAACATTGAAAACAGCAACAAATTCAACAACAACCTCAACTTTGAAAACACCAACAAATTCAACAACAACCTCAACATTTAAAACACCAACAAATTCAACAACGACCTGAACAGTGAAAACACCAACAACCACGACATTGAAAAACAGCAACAAATTCAACAACAACCGCAACATTGAAAAACACCAACAAATTCAACATCAAACTCGACATTGAAAAACAGCAGCAAATTCAACAACAACCTCGACATTGAAAAACAACAAACAATTCAACAACAACCTCAACATTGAAAAGCACCAACAAATTCAACAACAGCCTCAACATTGTAAACAACAACAAATTCAACATCAACCTCAACATTGAAAACAGCAACAGTTTCAGCATCAAACTCAATATTGAAGGACAGCAACAAATTCAACAACAACCACAACATTGAAAAACACAAAAAAAATTCAACAACAACATCAACATTGAAGACACCAACAAATTCAACAACAACCTCAACATTGAAAAACAGCAACAAATTCAACAAAAACCTCAACTTTGCAAACACCAACAAATTCAACAACAACCTCAACATTGAAAAACAACAGATTCAACAACAACCTCAACATTGAAAACACCAACAAATTCAACAACAACCTCAACATTTAAAACACCAACAACCTCGACATTGAGAAACAGCAACAAATTCAAGAACAAACTCGACATTGAAAAACACCAACAAATTCAACATCAACCTCAACATTGAAAACAGCAACAAGTTCAACAACTAAGTCAACATTGAAGGAGAGCAACAAATTCAACAGCAACCTCAACATTGAAAACAACAACAAATACAACAACAACCTCAGCATTGAAAACACCAACAAATTCAACAACAACCGCAACATTGAAAACACCAACAAATTCAACAACAACTTCAAGATTGAGAACACCAACAAATTCAACAACAACCTCAGCATTGAAAACACCAACAAATTCAACAACAACCGCAACATTGAAAACACCAACAAATTCAACAACAACTTCAAGATTGAGAACACCAACAAATTCAACAACAACCTCGACATTGAACCACAGCAACAAATTCAACAACAACCTCAAAATTGAAAAACAGCAACAAATTCAACAACAACCTCTACATTGAAAAACAGCAACAAATTCAACAACCTCGACATTGAAAATGCCAACAAATTCAACAACCACCTAGACATTGAAAAACACGAACACATTCAACAACAACCTCAAAATTTGAAAACACCAACAAATTCAACAACAACCTCGACATTGAAAAACAGCAACAAATTCAACAACAACCTCAACATTGAAAAACCACAACAAATTCAAAAACAACCTCAACATTGAAAACACCAACAAATTCAACAACAAACTCAACATTGAAAAACAGCAACCAATTCAACAACAACCTCAACATTGAAAACACCAGCAAATTCAACAACAACCTCAACATTGAAAACAGCAACAAATTCAACAACAACCTCAACTTTGAAAACACCAACAAATTCAACAACAACCTCAACATTTAAAACACCAACAAATTCAACAACGACCTGAACAGTGAAAACACCAACAACCACGACATTGAAAAACACCAACAAATTCAACAACAACCGCAACATTGAAAAACACCAACAAATTCAACATCAAACTCGACATTGAAAAACAGCAGCAAATTCAACAACAACCTCGACATTGAAAAACAACAAACAATTCAACAACAACCTCAACATTGAAAAGCACCAACAAATTCAACAACAGCCTCAACATTGTAAACAACAACAAATTAAACATCAACCTCAACATTGAAAACAGCAACAGTTTCAGCATCAAACTCAATATTGAAGGACAGCAACAAATTCAACAACAACCACAACATTGAAAAACACAAAAAAAATTCAACAACAACATCAACATTGAAAAACACCAACAAATTCAACAACAAACTCAACAATGAAAAATAGCAACAAATTCAACAACAACCTCAGCATTGAAAACACCAACAAATTCAACAACAACCTCAACATTGAAAACACCAACAAACTCAACAACAACCTCAACATTTAAAAACACCAACAGAATCAACAACAACCTCAACAATGAAAACACCAACAAATTCAACAACAACCTCAACATTGAAAACACCAAGAAACTCAACATTGAAAAACAGCAACAAATTCAACAACAACCTCGACACTGAAAAGCAACAACAAATCCAACATCAAACTCAGCATTGAAAACAGCAATAAATTCAACAACAACCTCAACATTGAAAAACACCAAAAAATTCAACAAAAACCCCAACATTGAAAAAGTGCAACGAATTCAACAGCAACTTCGACATTGAAAAAGAGCAACAAATTCAACAACAACCTCGACATTGAAAACACCAGCAAATTCAACAACAACCTCAACATTGAAAACAGCAACAAATTCAACAACAACCTCAACATTGAAAAGACCAACAAATTCAACAACAACCTCGACATTGAAAAACACCAACAAATTCAACAACAACCGCAACATTGAAAAACACCAACATATTCAACATCAAACTCAACATTAAAAACACCAACAAATTCAACAAAAACCTCAACATTGAAAAGCACCAACAAATTCAACAACAGCCTCAACATTGAAAACAACAACAAATTCAACATCAACCTCAACATTGAAAACAGCAACAAATTCAGCAACAAACTCAATATTGAAGGACAGCATCAAATTCAACAACAACCTCAACATTGAAAAACACAAAAAAAATTCAACAACAACCTCAACATTGAAGACACCAACAAATTCAACAACAACCTCAACATTGAAAAACAGCAACAAATTCAACAAAAACCTCAACTTTGCAAACACCAACAAATTCAACAACAACCTCAACATTGAAAAACAACAGATTCAACAACAACCTCAACATTGAAAACACCAACAAATTCAACAACAACCTCAACATTTAAAACACCAACAACCTCGACATTGAGAAACAGCAACAAATTCAAGAACAAACTCGACATTGAAAAACACCAACAAATTCAACATCAACCTCAACATTGAAAACAGCAACAAGTTCAACAACTAAGTCAACATTGAAGGAGAGCAACAAATTCAACAGCAACCTCAACATTGAAAACACCAACAAATACAACAACAACCTCAGCATTGAAAACACCAACAAATTCAACAACAACCGCAACATTGAAAACACCAACAAATTCAACAACAACTTCAAGATTGAGAACACCAACAAATTCAACAACAACCTCAGCATTGAAAACACCAACAAATTCAACAACAACCGCAACATTGAAAACACCAACAAATTCAACAACAACTTCAAGATTGAGAACACCAACAAATTCAACAACAACCTCGACATTGAACCACAGCAACAAATTCAACAACAACCTCAAAATTGAAAAACAGCAACAAATTCAACAACAACCTCTACATTGAAAAACAGCAACAAATTCAACAACCTCGACATTGAAAATGCCAACAAATTCAACAACCACCTAGACATTGAAAAACACGAACACATTCAACAACAACCTCAAAATTTGAAAACACCAACAAATTCAACAACAACCTCGACATTGAAAAACAGCAACAAATTCAACAACAACCTCAACATTGAAAAACCACAACAAATTCAAAAACAACCTCAACATTGAAAACACCAACAAATTCAACAACAAACTCAACATTGAAAAACAGCAACCAATTCAACAACAACCTCAACATTGAAAACACCAGCAAATTCAACAACAACCTCAACATTGAAAACAGCAACAAATTCAACAACAACCTCAACTTTGAAAACACCAACAAATTCAACAACAACCTCAACATTTAAAACACCAACAAATTCAACAACGACCTGAACAGTGAAAACACCAACAACCACGACATTGAAAAACAGCAACAAATTCAACAACAACCGCAACATTGAAAAACACCAACAAATTCAACATCAAACTCGACATTGAAAAACAGCAGCAAATTCAACAACAACCTCGACATTGAAAAACAACAAACAATTCAACAACAACCTCAACATTGAAAAGCACCAACAAATTCAACAACAGCCTCAACATTGTAAACAACAACAAATTCAACATCAACCTCAACATTGAAAACAGCAACAGTTTCAGCATCAAACTCAATATTGAAGGACAGCAACAAATTCAACAACAACCACAACATTGAAAAACACAAAAAAAATTCAACAACAACATCAACATTGAAAAACACCAACAAATTCAACAACAAACTCAACAATGAAAAATAGCAACAAATTCAACAACAACCTCAGCATTGAAAACACCAACAAATTCAACAACAACCTCAACATTGAAAACACCAACAAACTCAACAACAACCTCAACATTTAAAAACACCAACAGAATCAACAACAACCTCAACAATGAAAACACCAACAAATTCAACAACAACCTCAACATTGAAAACACCAAGAAACTCAACATTGAAAAACAGCAACAAATTCAACAACAACCTCGACACTGAAAAGCAACAACAAATCCAACATCAAACTCAGCATTGAAAACAGCAATAAATTCAACAACAACCTCAACATTGAAAAACACCAAAAAATTCAACAAAAACCCCAACATTGAAAAAGTGCAACGAATTCAACAGCAACTTCGACATTGAAAAAGAGCAACAAATTCAACAACAACCTCGACATTGAAAACACCAGCAAATTCAACAACAACCTCAACATTGAAAACAGCAACAAATTCAACAACAACCTCAACATTGAAAAGACCAACAAATTCAACAACAACCTCGACATTGAAAAACACCAACAAATTCAACAACAACCGCAACATTGAAAAACACCAACATATTCAACATCAAACTCAACATTAAAAACACCAACAAATTCAACAAAAACCTCAACATTGAAAAGCACCAACAAATTCAACAACAGCCTCAACATTGAAAACAACAACAAATTCAACATCAACCTCAACATTGAAAACAGCAACAAATTCAGCAACAAACTCAATATTGAAGGACAGCATCAAATTCAACAACAACCTCAACATTGAAAAACACAAAAAAAATTCAACAACAACCTCAACATTGAAGACACCAACAAATTCAACAACAACCTCAACATTGAAAAACAGCAACAAATTCAACAAAAACCTCAACTTTGCAAACACCAACAAATTCAACAACAACCTCAACATTGAAAAACAACAGATTCAACAACAACCTCAACATTGAAAACACCAACAAATTCAACAACAACCTCAACATTTAAAACACCAACAACCTCGACATTGAGAAACAGCAACAAATTCAAGAACAAACTCGACATTGAAAAACACCAACAAATTCAACATCAACCTCAACATTGAAAACAGCAACAAGTTCAACAACTAAGTCAACATTGAAGGAGAGCAACAAATTCAACAGCAACCTCAACATTGAAAACACCAACAAATACAACAACAACCTCAGCATTGAAAACACCAACAAATTCAACAACAACCGCAACATTGAAAACACCAACAAATTCAACAACAACTTCAAGATTGAGAACACCAACAAATTCAACAACAACCTCAGCATTGAAAACACCAACAAATTCAACAACAACCGCAACATTGAAAACACCAACAAATTCAACAACAACTTCAAGATTGAGAACACCAACAAATTCAACAACAACCTCGACATTGAACCACAGCAACAAATTCAACAACAACCTCAAAATTGAAAAACAGCAACAAATTCAACAACAACCTCTACATTGAAAAACAGCAACAAATTCAACAACCTCGACATTGAAAATGCCAACAAATTCAACAACCACCTAGACATTGAAAAACACGAACACATTCAACAACAACCTCAAAATTTGAAAACACCAACAAATTCAACAACAACCTCGACATTGAAAAACAGCAACAAATTCAACAACAACCTCAACATTGAAAAACCACAACAAATTCAAAAACAACCTCAACATTGAAAACACCAGCAAATTCAACAACAAACTCAACATTGAAAAACAGCAACCAATTCAACAACAACCTCAACATTGAAAACACCAACAAATTCAACAACAACCTCAACATTTAAAACACCAACAAATTCAACAACGACCTGAACAGTGAAAACACCAACAACCACGACATTGAAAAACAGCAACAAATTCAACAACAACCGCAACATTGAAAAACACCAACAAATTCAACATCAAACTCAACATTGAAAACACCAACAAATTCAACAACAACCTCAACATTGAAAACACCAACAAATTCAACAACAACCTCAACATTGAAAAACAGCAACAAATTCAACAACAACCTCGAAATTGAAAAACAACAAACAATTCAACAACAACCTCAACATTGAAAAGCACCAACAAATTCAACAACAGCCTCAACATTGAAAACAACAACGAATTCAACATCAACCTCAACATTGAAAACAGCAACAAATTCAGCAACAAACTCAATATTGAAGGACAGCAACAAATTCAACAACAACCACAACATTGAAAAAAACAAAAAAAATTCAACAACAACCTCAACATTGAAAAACACCAACAAATTCAACAACAAACTCAACATTGAAAAATAGCAACAAATTCAACAACAACCTCAACATTGAAAACACCAACAAATTCAACAACAACCTCAACATTGAAAACACCAACAAATTCAACAACAACCTCAACATTTAAAAACACCAACAGAATCAACAACAACCTCAACAATGAAAACACCAAGAAATTCAACAATAACCTCAACATTGAAAACACCAAGAACCTCGACATTGAAAAACAGCAACAAATTCAACAACAATCTCGACACTGAAAAGCAACAACAAATCCAACATCAAACTCAGCATTGAAAACAGCAATAAATTCAACAACAAGCTCAACATTGAAAAACACCAAAAAATTCAACAAACACCCCAACATTGAAAAAGAGCAACGAATTCAACAGCAACTTCGACATTGAAAAAGAGCAACAAATTCAACAACAACCTCGACATTGAAAACACCAGCAAATTCAACAACAACCTCAACATTGAAAACAGCAACAAATTCAACAACAACCTCAACATTGAAAAGACCAACAAATTCAACAACAACCTCGACATTGAAAAACACCAACAAGTTCAACAACGACCTGAACATTGAAAACACCAACAACCACGACATTGAAAAACAGCAACAAATTCAACAACAACCGCAACATTGAAAAACACCAACAAATTCAAGAACAAACTCAACATTGAAAACACCAACAAATTCAACAACAACCTCAACATTGAAAACACCAACAAATTCAACAACAACCTCGACATTGAAAAACAGCAGCAAATTCAACAACAACCTCGACATTGAAAAACAACAAACAATTCAACAACAACCTCAACATTGAAAAGCACCAACAAATTCAACAACAGCCTCAACATTGAAAACAACAACAAATTCAACAACAACCTCAACTTTGAAAACACCAACAAATTCAACAAAAACCTCAACATTTAAAAACACCATCAGAATCAACAACAACCTCAACATTGAAAAACACCAACAAATTCAACAACAACCTCAACATTGAAAAACATCCAAAAATTTAACAACAACCTCAACATTGAAAAAAAACAACAACCTCAACATTGAAAAACAAGAACAAATTCAACAACAACCTCAGCATTGAAAAACACCAACAAATTCAACAACAACCTCAACATTGTAAAACATCAACAAATTCAACACTAACCTCAACATTGAAAAACAACAACAGCCTCAACATTGAAAAACACCAAGAAATTCAACAACAACCTCAACATTGAAAAACACCAAGAAATTCAACAACAACCTCAACATTGAAAAACAACAACAACCTCAACATTGAAAAACAACAACAAATTCAACAAAAACCTTAACATTGAAAAACAACAACAACCTCAACATTGAAAAACACCAACAAATTCAACAACAACTTCAACATTGAAAAACACCAACAAATTCAACATCAACCTCGACATTGAAAAACACGAACAAATTCAACAACAACCTCAACATTGAAAAACAACAACAACCTCAACATTGAAATACACCAACAAATTCAACAACAACCTCAACATTGAAAAACACCAACAAATTCAACAACAACCTCAACATTTAAAAACACCAACAAATTCAACAAGCACCTCAACATTGAAAAACAACAACAACCTCAACATTGAAAAACACCAACAAATTCAAGAACAACCTCAACATTGAAAAACAACAACCTCAACATTGAAAAACACCAACAAATTCAACAACAACCTCAACAGTGAAAATCACCAACAAATTCAACAACAACTTCAACATTGAAAAAAAACAACCTCAACATTGAAAAACACCAACAAATTCAACAACAACTTCAACATTGAAAAACACCAACAAATTCAACATCAACCTCGACATTGAAAAACACCAACAAATTCAACAACAACCTCAACATTGAAAAACAACAACCTCAACATTGAAAAACACCAACAAATTCAACAACAACCTCAACATTGTAAAACAACAACAACTTCAACATTGAAAAACACCAAGAAATTCAACAACAACCTCGACATTGAAAAACAACAACAAATTCAACAACAACCTCAACATTGAAAAACAACTACAACCTCAACATTGAAAAACACCGACAAATTCAACAACAACCTCAACATTGAAAAATAACAACAACCTCAACATTGAAAAAAACCAACAAATTCAACAACAACCTCAACATTTAAAAACAGCAAGAAATTCAACAAGCACCTCAACATTGAAAAACAACAACAACCTCAACATTGAAAAACACCAACAAATTCAACAACAACCTCAACATTGAAAATCAACAACAAATTCAACAACAACTTCAACATTGAAAAACAACAACAACCTCAACGTTGAAAAACACCAACAAATTCAACAACAACCTCAACATTGAAAAACAACAACAACCTCAACATTGAAAAACACCAACAAATTCAACAACAACCTCAACATTGAAAAACACCAAAAATTCAACAACAACCTCAACATTGAATAACACCAACAAATTCAACAACAACCTCAACATTGAAAAACACCAAGAAATTCAACAAGAACCTCAACATTGAAAAACAACAACAACCTCAACATTGAAAAACACCAACAAATTCAACAACAACCTCAACATTGAAAAACAACAACAACCTCAACATTGAAAAACACCAAAAATTCAACAACAACTTCAACATTGAAAAACACTAACAAATTCAACATCAACCTCGACGTTGAAAAACACCAACAAATTCTACAACAACCTCAACATTGAAAAACAATAACAACCTCAACATTGAAAAAAACCAACAAATTCAACAACAACCTCAACATTGAAAAACAACAACAACCTCAACATTGAAAAACACCAACAAATTCAACAACAACCTCAACATTTAAAAACACCAACAAATTCAAAAAGCACCTCAACATTGAAAAACAACAACAACCTCAACATTGAAAAACACCAACAAATTCAACAACAACCTCAACATTTAAAAACACCAACAAATTCAAAAAGCACCTCAACATTGAAAAACAACAACAACTTCAACATTGAAAAACAACAACAACCTCAACGTTGAAAAACACCAACAAATCCAACAACAACCTCAACATTGAAAAACAACAACAACCTCAACACTGAAAAACACCAACAAATTCAACAACAACCTCAACATTGAAAAACACCAACAAATTCAACAACAACCTCAACATTGACAAACAACAACAACCTCAACATTGAAAAACACCAACAAATTCAAGAACAACCTCAAAATTGAAAAACAGCAACAACCTCAACATTGAATAACACCAACAAATACAACAACAACCTCAACATTGAAAAACACCAACAAATTCAACAACAACCTCAACATTGAAAAACAACAACAACCTCAACATTGAAAAACACCAAAAAATTCAACAACAACTTCAACATTGAAAAACAGCAAGAAATTCAACAACAACCTCGACATTGAAAAACACCAACAAATTCAACAACAACCTCAACATTGAAAAACAACAACAACCTCAACATTGAAAAACACCAACAAATTCAACAACAACCTCAACATTGAAAAACAACAACAACCTCAACATTGAAAAACACCAACAAATTCAACAACAACCTCAACATTTAAAAACACGAACAAATTCAACAAGGACCTCAACATTGAAAAACAACAACAACCTCAACATTGAAAAACACCAACAAATTCAACAACAACCTCAACATTGAAAAACACGAACAAATTCAACATCAACCTCGACATTGAAAAACACCAACAAATTCAACAACAACCTCAACATTGAAAAACAACAACAACCTCAACATTGAAAAACACCAACAAATTCAACAACAACCTCAACATTGTAAAACAACAACAACTTCAACACTGAAAAACACCAAGAAATTCAACAACAACCTCGACATTGAAAAACAACAACAAATTCAACAACAACCTCAACATTGAAAAATAACAACAACCTCAACATTGAAAAAAACCAACAAATTCAACAACAACCTCAACATTTAAAAACAGCAAGAAATTCAACAAGCACCTCAACATTGAAAAACAACAACAACCTCAACATTGAAAAACACCAACAAATTCAACAACAACCTCAACATTGAAAATCAACAACAAATTCAACAACAACTTCAACATTGAAAAACAACAACAACCTCAACGTTGAAAAACACCAACAAATTCAACAACCACCTCAACATTGAAAAACAACAACAACCTCAACATTGAAAAACACCAACAAATTCAACAACAACCTCAACATTGAAAAACACCAAAAATTCAACAACAACCTCAACATTGAATAACACCAACAAATTCAACAACAACCTCAACATTGAAAAACACCAAGAAATTCAACAAGAACCTCAACATTGAAAAACAACAACAACCTCAACATTGAAAAACACCAACAAATTCAACAACAACCTCAACATTGAAAAACAACAACAACCTCAACATTGAAAAACACCAAAAATTCAACAACAACTTCAACATTGAAAAACACTAACAAATTCAACATCAACCTCGACGTTGAAAAACACCAACAAATTCTACAACAACCTCAACATTGAAAAACAATAACAACCTCAACATTGAAAAAAACCAACAAATTCAACAACAACCTCAACATTGAAAAACAACAACAACCTCAACATTGAAAAACACCAACAAATTCAACAACAACCTCAACATTGAAAAACACCAACAAATTCAAAAAGCACCTCAACATTGAAAAACAACAACAACCTCAACATTGAAAAACACCAACAAATTCAACAACAACCTCAACATTTAAAAACACCAACAAATTCAAAAAGCACCTCAACATTGAAAAACAACAACAACTTCAACATTGAAAAACAACAACAACCTCAACGTTGAAAAACACCAACAAATCCAACAACAACCTCAACATTGAAAAACAACAACAACCTCAACACTGAAAAACACCAACAAATTCAACAACAACCTCAACATTGAAAAACACCAACAAATTCAACAACAACCTCAACATTGACAAACAACAACAACCTCAACATTGAAAAACACCAACAAATTCAAGAACAACCTCAAAATTGAAAAACAGCAACAACCTCAACATTGAATAACACCAACAAATACAACAACAACCTCAACATTGAAAAACACTAACAAATTCAACAAGAACCTCAACATTGAAAAACAACAACAACTTCAACATTGAAAAACACCAACAAATTCAACAACAACCTCAACATTGAAAAACAACAACAACCTCAACATTGAAAAACACCAAAAAATTCAACAACAACTTCAACATTGAAAAACAGCAAGAAATTCAACAACAACCTCGACATTGAAAAACACCAACAAATTCAACAACAACCTCAACATTGAAAAACAACAACAACCTCAACATTGAAAAACACCAACAAATTCAACAACAACCTCAACATTGAAAAACAACAACAACCTCAACATTGAAAAACACCAACAAATTCAACAACAACCTCAACATTTAAAAACACGAACAAATTCAACAACAACCTCAACATTGAAAAACAACAACAACCTCAACATTGAAAAACACCAACAAATTCAACAACAACCTCAACATTGAAAAACACCAACAAATTCAACATCAACCTCGACATTGAAAAACACCAACAAATTCAACAACAACCTCAACATTGAAAAACAACAACAACCTCAACATTGAAAAACACCAACAAATTCAACAACAACCTCAACATTGTAAAACAACAACAACTTCAACACTGAAAAACACCAAGAAATTCAACAACAACCTCGAAATTGAAAAACAACAACAAATTCAACAACAACCTCAACATTGAAAAACAACAACAACCTCAACATTGAAAAACACCAACAAATTCAACAACAACCTCAACATTGAAAAACAACAACAAATTCAACAACAATCTCGACACTGAAAAGCAACAACAAATCCAACATCAAACTCAGCATTGAAAACAGCAATAAATTCAACAACAACCTCAACATTGAAAAACACCAAAAAATTCAACAAACACCCCAACATTGAAAAAGAGCAACGAATTCAACAGCAACTTCGACATTGAAAAAGAGCAACAAATTCAACAACAACCTCGACATTGAAAACACCAGCAAATTCAACAACAACCTCAACATTGAAAACAGCAACAAATTCAACAACAACCTCAACATTGAAAAGACCAACAAATTCAACAACAACCTCGACATTGAAAAACACCAACAAGTTCAACAACGACCTGAACATTGAAAACACCAACAACCACGACATTGAAAAACAGCAACAAATTCAACAACAACCGCAACATTGAAAAACACCAACAAATTCAAGAACAAACTCAACATTGAAAACACCAACAAATTCAACAACAACCTCAACATTGAAAACACCAACAAATTCAACAACAACCTCGACATTGAAAAACAGCAGCAAATTCAACAACAACCTCGACATTGAAAAACAACAAACAATTCAACAACAACCTCAACATTGAAAAGCACCAACAAATTCAACAACAGCCTCAACATTGAAAACAACAACAAATTCAACAACAACCTCAACTTTGAAAACACCAACAAATTCAACAAAAACCTCAACATTTAAAAACACCATCAGAATCAACAACAACCTCAACATTGAAAAACACCAACAAATTCAACAACAACCTCAACATTGAAAAACATCCAAAAATTTAACAACAACCTCAACATTGAAAAAAAACAACAACCTCAACATTGAAAAACAAGAACAAATTCAACAACAACCTCAGCATTGAAAAACACCAACAAATTCAACAACAACCTCAACATTGTAAAACATCAACAAATTCAACACTAACCTCAACATTGAAAAACAACAACAGCCTCAACATTGAAAAACACCAAGAAATTCAACAACAACCTCAACATTGAAAAACACCAAGAAATTCAACAACAACCTCAACATTGAAAAACAACAACAACCTCAACATTGAAAAACAACAACAAATTCAACAAAAACCTTAACATTGAAAAACAACAACAACCTCAACATTGAAAAACACCAACAAATTCAACAACAACTTCAACATTGAAAAACACCAACAAATTCAACATCAACCTCGACATTGAAAAACACGAACAAATTCAACAACAACCTCAACATTGAAAAACAACAACAACCTCAACATTGAAATACACCAACAAATTCAACAACAACCTCAACATTGAAAAACAATAACAACCTCAACATTGAAAAAAACCAACAAATTCAACAACAACCTCAACATTGAAAAACAACAACAACCTCAACATTGAAAAACACCAACAAATTCAACAACAACCTCAACATTTAAAAACACCAACAAATTCAAAAAGCACCTCAACATTGAAAAACAACAACAACCTCAACATTGAAAAACACCAACAAATTCAGCAACAACCTCAACATTTAAAAACACCAACAAATTCAAAAAGCACCTCAACATTGAAAAACAACAACAACTTCAACATTGAAAAACAACAACAACCTCAACGTTGAAAAACACCAACAAATCCAACAACAACCTCAACATTGAAAAACAACAACAACCTCAACACTGAAAAACACCAACAAATTCAACAACAACCTCAACATTGAAAAACACCAACAAATTCAACAACAACCTCAACATTGACAAACAACAACAACCTCAACATTGAAAAACACCAACAAATTCAAGAACAACCTCAAAATTGAAAAACAGCAACAACCTCAACATTGAATAACACCAACAAATACAACAACAACCTCAACATTGAAAAACACTAACAAATTCAACAAGAACCTCAACATTGAAAAACAACAACAACTTCAACATTGAAAAACACCAACAAATTCAACAACAACCTCAACATTGAAAAACAACAACAACCTCAACATTGAAAAACACCAAAAAATTCAACAACAACTTCAACATTGAAAAACAGCAAGAAATTCAACAACAACCTCGACATTGAAAAACACCAACAAATTCAACAACAACCTCAACATTGAAAAACAACAACAACCTCAACATTGAAAAACACCAACAAATTCAACAACAACCTCAACATTGAAAAACAACAACAACCTCAACATTGAAAAACACCAACAAATTCAACAACAACCTCAACATTTAAAAACACGAACAAATTCAACAACAACCTCAACATTGAAAAACAACAACAACCTCAACATTGAAAAACACCAACAAATTCAACAACAACCTCAACATTGAAAAACACCAACAAATTCAACATCAACCTCGACATTGAAAAACACCAACAAATTCAACAACAACCTCAACATTGAAAAACAACAACAACCTCAACATTGAAAAACACCAACAAATTCAACAACAACCTCAACATTGTAAAACAGCAACAACTTCAACACTGAAAAACACCAAGAAATTCAACAACAACCTCGAAATTGAAAAACAACAACAAATTCAACAACAACCTCAACATTGAAAAACAACAACAACCTCAACATTGAAAAACACCAACAAATTCAACAACAACCTCAACATTGAAAAACAACAACAAATTCAACAACAATCTCGACACTGAAAAGCAACAACAAATCCAACATCAAACTCAGCATTGAAAACAGCAATAAATTCAACAACAACCTCAACATTGAAAAACACCAAAAAATTCAACAAACACCCCAACATTGAAAAAGAGCAACGAATTCAACAGCAACTTCGACATTGAAAAAGAGCAACAAATTCAACAACAACCTCGACATTGAAAACACCAGCAAATTCAACAACAACCTCAACATTGAAAACAGCAACAAATTCAACAACAACCTCAACATTGAAAAGACCAACAAATTCAACAACAACCTCGACATTGAAAAACACCAACAAGTTCAACAACGACCTGAACATTGAAAACACCAACAACCACGACATTGAAAAACAGCAACAAATTCAACAACAACCGCAACATTGAAAAACACCAACAAATTCAAGAACAAACTCAACATTGAAAACACCAACAAATTCAACAACAACCTCAACATTGAAAACACCAACAAATTCAACAACAACCTCGACATTGAAAAACAGCAGCAAATTCAACAACAACCTCGACATTGAAAAACAACAAACAATTCAACAACAACCTCAACATTGAAAAGCACCAACAAATTCAACAACAGCCTCAACATTGAAAACAACAACAAATTCAACAACAACCTCAACTTTGAAAACACCAACAAATTCAACAAAAACCTCAACATTTAAAAACACCATCAGAATCAACAACAACCTCAACATTGAAAAACACCAACAAATTCAACAACAACCTCAACATTGAAAAACATCCAAAAATTTAACAACAACCTCAACATTGAAAAAAAAACAACAACCTCAACATTGAAAAACAAGAACAAATTCAACAACAACCTCAGCATTGAAAAACACCAACAAATTCAACAACAACCTCAACATTGTAAAACATCAACAAATTCAACACTAACCTCAACATTGAAAAACAACAACAGCCTCAACATTGAAAAACACCAAGAAATTCAACAACAACCTCAACATTGAAAAACACCAAGAAATTCAACAACAACCTCAACATTGAAAAACAACAACAACCTCAACATTGAAAAACAACAACAAATTCAACAAAAACCTTAACATTGAAAAACAACAACAACCTCAACATTGAAAAACACCAACAAATTCAACAACAACTTCAACATTGAAAAACACCAACAAATTCAACATCAACCTCGACATTGAAAAACACGAACAAATTCAACAACAACCTCAACATTGAAAAACAACAACAACCTCAACATTGAAATACACCAACAAATTCAACAACAACCTCAACATTGAAAAACACCAACAAATTCAACAACAACCTCAACATTTAAAAACACCAACAAATTCAACAAGCACCTCAACATTGAAAAACAACAACAACCTCAACATTGAAAAACACCAACAAATTCAACAACAACCTCAACATTGAAAAACAACAACTTCAACATTGAAAAACACCAACAAATTCAACAACAACCTCAACAGTGAAAATCACCAACAAATTCAACAACAACTTCAACATTGAAAAAAAACAACCACAACATTGAAAAACACCAACAAATTCAACAACAACTTCAACATTGAAAAACACCAACAAATTCAACATCAACCTCGACATTGAAAAACACCAACAAATTCAACAACAACCTCAACATTGAAAAACAACAACAACCTCAACATTGAAAAACACCAACAAATTCAACAACAACCTCAACATTGTAAAACAACAACAACCTCAACATTGAAAAACACCAAGAAATTCAACAACAAACTCGACATTGAAAAACAACAACAACCTCAACAGTGAAAATCACCAACAAATTCAACAACAACCTCAACATTGTAAAACAACAACAACTTCAACATTGAAAAACACCAAGAAATTCAACAACAAACTCGACATTGAAAAACAACAACAAATTCAACAACAACCTCAACATTGAAAAACAACTACAACCTCAACATTGAAAAACACCGACAAATTCAACAACAACCTCAACATTGAAAAATAACAACAACCTCAACATTGAAAAAAACCAACAAATTCAACAACAACCTCAACATTTAAAAACAGCAAGAAATTCAACAAGCACCTCAACATTGAAAAACAACAACAACCTCAACGTTGAAAAACACCAACAAATTCAACAACAACCTCAACATTGAAAAACAACAACAACCTCAACATTGAAAAACACCAACAAATTCAACAACAACCTCAACATTGAAAAACACCAAAAATTCAACAACAACCTCAACATTGAATAACACCAACAAATTCAACAACAACCTCAACATTGAAAAACACCAAGAAATTCAACAAGAACCTCAACATTGAAAAACAACAACAACCTCAACATTGAAAAACACCAACAAATTCAACAACAACCTCAACATTGAAAAACAACAACAACCTCAACATTGAAAAACACCAAAAATTCAACAACAACTTCAACATTGAAAAACACTAACAAATGCAACATCAACCTCGACGTTGAAAAACACCAACAAATTCTACAACAACCTCAACATTGAAAAACAATAACAACCTCAACATTGAAAAAAACCAACAAATTCAACAACAACCTCAACATTGAAAAACAACAACAACCTCAACATTGAAAAACACCAACAAATTCAACAACAACCTCAACATTTAAAAACACCAACAAATTCAAAAAGCACCTCAACATTGAAAAACAACAACAACCTCAACATTGAAAAACACCAACAAATTCAACAACAACCTCAACATTTAAAAACACCAACAAATTCAAAAAGCACCTCAACATTGAAAAACAACAACAACTTCAACATTGAAAAACAACAACAACCTCAACGTTGAAAAACACCAACAAATCCAACAACAACCTCAACATTGAAAAACAACAACAACCTCAACACTGAAAAACACCAACAAATTCAACAACAACCTCAACATTGAAAAACACCAACAAATTCAACAAGGACCTCAACATTGAAAAACAACAACAACCTCAACATTGAAAAACACCAACAAATTCAACAACAACCTCAACATTGAAAAACACCAACAAATTCAACATCAACCTCGACATTGAAAAACACCAACAAATTCAACAACAACCTCAACATTGAAAAACAACAACAACCTCAACATTGAAAAACACCAACAAATTCAACAACAACCTCAACATTGTAAAACAACAACAACTTCAACACTGAAAAACACCAAGAAATTCAACAACAACCTCGACATTGAAAAACAACAACAAATTCAACAACAACCTCAACATTGAAAAATAACAACAACCTCAACATTGAAAAAAACCAACAAATTCAACAACAACCTCAACATTTAAAAACAGCAAGAAATTCAACAAGCACCTCAACATTGAAAAACAACAACAACCTCAACATTGAAAAACACCAACAAATTCAACAACAACCTCAACATTGAAAATCAACAACAAATTCAACAACAACTTCAACATTGAAAAACAACAACAACCTCAACGTTGAAAAACACCAACAAATTCAACAACCACCTCAACATTGAAAAACAACAACAACCTCAACATTGAAAAACACCAACAAATTCAACAACAACTTCAACATTGAAAAACACCAAAAATTCAACAACAACCTCAACATTGAATAACACCAACAAATTCAACAACAACCTCAACATTGAAAAACACCAAGAAATTCAACAAGAACCTCAACATTGAAAAACAACAACAACCTCAACATTGAAAAACACCAACAAATTCAACAACAACCTCAACATTGAAAAACAACAACAACCTCAACATTGAAAAACACCAACAAATTCAACAACAACTTCAACATTGAAAAACACTAACAAATTCAACATCAACCTCGACGTTGAAAAACACCAACAAATTCTACAACAACCTCAACATTGAAAAACAATAACAACCTCAACATTGAAAAAAACCAACAAATTCAACAACAACCTCAACATTGAAAAACAACAACAACCTCAACATTGAAAAACACCAACAAATTCAACAACAACCTCAACATTTAAAAACACCAACAAATTCAAAAAGCACCTCAACATTGAAAAACAACAACAACCTCAACATTGAAAAACACCAACAAATTCAACAACAACCTCAACATTTAAAAACACCAACAAATTCAAAAAGCACCTCAACATTGAAAAACAACAACAACTTCAACATTGAAAAACAACAACAACCTCAACGTTGAAAAACACCAACAAATCCAACAACAACCTCAACATTGAAAAACAACAACAACCTCAACACTGAAAAACACCAACAAATTCAACAACAACCTCAACATTGAAAAACACCAACAAATTCAACAACAACCTCAACATTGACAAACAACAACAACCTCAACATTGAAAAACACCAACAAATTCAAGAACAACCTCAAAATTGAAAAACAGCAACAACCTCAACATTGAATAACACCAACAAATACAACAACAACCTCAACATTGAAAAACACTAACAAATTCAACAAGAACCTCAACATTGAAAAACAACAACAACTTCAACATTGAAAAACACCAACAAATTCAACAACAACCTCAACATTGAAAAACAACAACAACCTCAACATTGAAAAACACCAAAAAATTCAACAACAACTTCAACATTGAAAAACAGCAAGAAATTCAACAACAACCTCGACATTGAAAAACACCAACAAATTCAACAACAACCTCAACATTGAAAAACAACAACAACCTCAACATTGAAAAACACCAACAAATTCAACAACAACCTCAACATTGAAAAACAACAACAACCTCAACATTGAAAAACACCAACAAATTCAACAACAACCTCAACATTTAAAAACACGAACAAATTCAACAACAACCTCAACATTGAAAAACAACAACAACCTCAACATTGAAAAACACCAACAAATTCAACAACAACCTCAACATTGAAAAACACCAACAAATTCAACATCAACCTCGACATTGAAAAACACCAACAAATTCAACAACAACCTCAACATTGAAAAACAACAACAACCTCAACATTGAAAAACACCAACAAATTCAACAACAACCTCAACATTGTAAAACAACAACAACTTCAACACTGAAAAACACCAAGAAATTCAACAACAACCTCGAAATTGAAAAACAACAACAAATTCAACAACAACCTCAACATTGAAAAACAACAACAACCTCGACATTGAAAAACACCAACAAATTCAACAACAACCTCAACATTGAAAAACAACAACAACCTCAACATTGAAAAACACCAACAAATTCAACAACAACCTCAACATTGTAAAACAACAACAACCTCAACATTGAAAAACACCAAGAAATTCAACAACAAACTCGACATTGAAAAACAACAACAACCTCAACAGTGAAAATCACCAACAAATTCAACAACAACCTCAACATTGTAAAACAACAACAACTTCAACATTGAAAAACACCAAGAAATTCAACAACAAACTCGACATTGAAAAACAACAACAAATTCAACAACAACCTCAACATTGAAAAACAACTACAACCTCAACATTGAAAAACACCGACAAATTCAACAACAACCTCAACATTGAAAAATAACAACAACCTCAACATTGAAAAAAACCAACAAATTCAACAACAACCTCAACATTTAAAAACAGCAAGAAATTCAACAAGCACCTCAACATTGAAAAACAACAACAACCTCAACGTTGAAAAACACCAACAAATTCAACAACAACCTCAACATTGAAAAACAACAACAACCTCAACATTGAAAAACACCAACAAATTCAACAACAACCTCAACATTGAAAAACACCAAAAATTCAACAACAACCTCAACATTGAATAACACCAACAAATTCAACAACAACCTCAACATTGAAAAACACCAAGAAATTCAACAAGAACCTCAACATTGAAAAACAACAACAACCTCAACATTGAAAAACACCAACAAATTCAACAACAACCTCAACATTGAAAAACAACAACAACCTCAACATTGAAAAACACCAAAAATTCAACAACAACTTCAACATTGAAAAACACTAACAAATTCAACATCAACCTCGACGTTGAAAAACACCAACAAATTCTACAACAACCTCAACATTGAAAAACAATAACAACCTCAACATTGAAAAAAACCAACAAATTCAACAACAACCTCAACATTGAAAAACAACAACAACCTCAACATTGAAAAACACCAACAAATTCAACAACAACCTCAACATTTAAAAACACCAACAAATTCAAAAAGCACCTCAACATTGAAAAACAACAACAACCTCAACATTGAAAAACACCAACAAATTCAACAACAACCTCAACATTTAAAAACACCAACAAATTCAAAAAGCACCTCAACATTGAAAAACAACAACAACTTCAACATTGAAAAACAACAACAACCTCAACGTTGAAAAACACCAACAAATCCAACAACAACCTCAACATTGAAAAACAACAACAACCTCAACACTGAAAAACACCAACAAATTCAACAACAACCTCAACATTGAAAAACACCAACAAATTCAACAACAACCTCAACATTGACAAACAACAACAACCTCAACATTGAAAAACACCAACAAATTCAAGAACAACCTCAAAATTGAAAAACAGCAACAACCTCAACATTGAATAACACCAACAAATACAACAACAACCTCAACATTGAAAAACACTAACAAATTCAACAAGAACCTCAACATTGAAAAACAACAACAACTTCAACATTGAAAAACACCAACAAATTCAACAACAACCTCAACATTGAAAAACAACAACAACCTCAACATTGAAAAACACCAAAAAATTCAACAACAACTTCAACATTGAAAAACAGCAAGAAATTCAACAACAACCTCGAGATTGAAAAACACCAACAAATTCAACAACAACCTCAACATTGAAAAACAACAACAACCTCAACATTGAAAAACACCAACAAATTCAACAACAACCTCAACATTGAAAAACAACAACAACCTCAACATTGAAAAACACCAACAAATTCAACAACAACCTCAACATTTAAAAACACGAACAAATTCAACAAGGACCTCAACATTGAAAAACAACAACAACCTCAACATTGAAAAACACCAACAAATTCAACAACAACCTCAACATTGAAAAACACCAACAAATTCAACATCAACCTCGACATTGAAAAACACCAACAAATTCAACAACAACCTCAACATTGAAAAACAACAACAACCTCAACATTGAAAAACACCAACAAATTCAACAACAACCTCAACATTGTAAAACAACAACAACTTCAACACTGAAAAACACCAAGAAATTCAACAACAACCTCGACATTGAAAAACAACAACAACCTCAACATTGAAAAACACCAACAAATTCAACAACAACCTCAACATTGTAAAACAACAACAACTTCAACACTGAAAAACACCAAGAAATTCAACAACAACCTCGACATTGAAAAACAACAACAAATTCAACAACAACCTCAACATTGAAAAATAACAACAACCTCAACATTGAAAAAAACCAACAAATTCAACAACAACCTCAACATTTAAAAACAGCAAGAAATTCAACAAGCACCTCAACATTGAAAAACAACAACAACCTCAACATTGAAAAACACCAACAAATTCAACAACAACCTCAACATTGAAAATCAACAACAAATTCAACAACAACTTCAACATTGAAAAACAACAACAACCTCAACGTTGAAAAACACCAACAAATTCAACAACCACCTCAACATTGAAAAACAACAACAACCTCAACATTGAAAAACACCAACAAATTCAACAACAACTTCAACATTGAAAAACACCAAAAATTCAACAACAACCTCAACATTGAATAACACCAACAAATTCAACAACAACCTCAACATTGAAAAACACCAAGAAATTCAACAAGAACCTCAACATTGAAAAACAACAACAACCTCAACATTGAAAAACACCAACAAATTCAACAACAACCTCAACATTGAAAAACAACAACAACCTCAACATTGAAAAACACCAAAAATTCAACAACAACTTCAACATTGAAAAACACTAACAAATTCAACATCAACCTCGACGTTGAAAAACACCAACAAATTCTACAACAACCTCAACATTGAAAAACAATAACAACCTCAACATTGAAAAAAACCAACAAATTCAACAACAACCTCAACATTGAAAAACAACAACAACCTCAACATTGAAAAACACCAACAAATTCAACAACAACCTCAACATTTAAAAACACCAACAAATTCAAAAAGCACCTCAACATTGAAAAACAACAACAACCTCAACATTGAAAAACACCAACAAATTCAACAACAACCTCAACATTTAAAAACACCAACAAATTCAAAAAGCACCTCAACATTGAAAAACAACAACAACTTCAACATTGAAAAACAACAACAACCTCAACGTTGAAAAACACCAACAAATCCAACAACAACCTCAACATTGAAAAACAACAACAACCTCAACACTGAAAAACACCAACAAATTCAACAACAACCTCAACATTGAAAAACACCAACAAATTCAACAACAACCTCAACATTGACAAACAACAACAACCTCAACATTGAAAAACACCAACAAATTCAAGAACAACCTCAAAATTGAAAAACAGCAACAACCTCAACATTGAATAACACCAACAAATACAACAACAACCTCAACATTGAAAAACACTAACAAATTCAACAAGAACCTCAACATTGAAAAACAACAACAACTTCAACATTGAAAAACACCAACAAATTCAACAACAACCTCAACATTGAAAAACAACAACAACCTCAACATTGAAAAACACCAAAAAATTCAACAACAACTTCAACATTGAAAAACAGCAAGAAATTCAACAACAACCTCGACATTGAAAAACACCAACAAATTCAACAACAACCTCAACATTGAAAAACAACAACAACCTCAACATTGAAAAACACCAACAAATTCAACAACAACCTCAACATTGAAAAACAACAACAACCTCAACATTGAAAAACACCAACAAATTCAACAACAACCTCAACATTTAAAAACACGAACAAATTCAACAACAACCTCAACATTGAAAAACAACAACAACCTCAACATTGAAAAACACCAACAAATTCAACAACAACCTCAACATTGAAAAACACCAACAAATTCAACATCAACCTCGACATTGAAAAACACCAACAAATTCAACAACAACCTCAACATTGAAAAACAACAACAACCTCAACATTGAAAAACACCAACAAATTCAACAACAACCTCAACATTGTAAAACAACAACAACTTCAACACTGAAAAACACCAAGAAATTCAACAACAACCTCGAAATTGAAAAACAACAACAAATTCAACAACAACCTCAACATTGAAAAACAACAACAACCTCAACATTGAAAAACACCAACAAATTCAACAACAACCTCAACATTGAAAAACAACAGCAACCTCAACATTGAAAAACACCAACAAATTCAACAACAACCTCAACATTGAAAATCAACAACAAATTCAACAACAACCTCAACATTGGAAAACAACAACAAACTCAACATTGAAAAACACCAACAAATTCAACAACAACCTCAACATTTAAAAACACCAACAAATTCAACAAGCACCTCAACATTGAAAAATAACAACAACCTCAACATTGAAAAACACCAACAAATTCAACAACAACCTCAACGTTGAAAAACACCAAAAAATTCAACAAAAACCCCAACATTGAAAAAGTGCAACGAATTCAACAGCAACTTCGACATTGAAAAAGAGCAACAAATTCAACAACAACCTCGACATTGAAAACACCAGCAAATTCAACAACAACCTCAACATTGAAAACAGCAACAAATTCAACAACAACCTCAACATTGAAAAGACCAACAAATTCAACAACAACCTCGACATTGAAAAACACCAACAAATTCAACAACAACCGCAACATTGAAAAACACCAACATATTCAACATCAAACTCAACATTAAAAACACCAACAAATTCAACAAAAACCTCAACATTGAAAAGCACCAACAAATTCAACAACAGCCTCAACATTGAAAACAACAACAAATTCAACATCAACCTCAACATTGAAAACAGCAACAAATTCAGCAACAAACTCAATATTGAAGGACAGCATCAAATTCAACAACAACCTCAACATTGAAAAACACAAAAAAAATTCAACAACAACCTCAACATTGAAGACACCAACAAATTCAACAACAACCTCAACATTGAAAAACAGCAACAAATTCAACAAAAACCTCAACTTTGCAAACACCAACAAATACAACAACAACCTCAGCATTGAAAACACCAACAAATTCAACAGCAACCGCAACATTGAAAACACCAACAAATTGAACAACAACTTCAAGATTGAGAACACCAACAAATTCAACAACAACCTCAGCATTGAAAACACCAACAAATTCAACAACAACCGCAACATTGAAAACACCAACAAATTCAACAACAACTTCAAGATTGAGAACACCAACAAATTCAACAACAACCTCGACATTGAACCACAGCAACAAATTCAACAACAACCTCAAAATTGAAAAACAGCAACAAATTCAACAACAACCTCTACATTGAAAAACAGCAACAAATTCAACAACCTCGACATTGAAAATGCCAACAAATTCAACAACCACCTAGACATTGAAAAACACGAACACATTCAACAACAACCTCAAAATTTGAAAACACCAACAAATTCAACAACAACCTCGACATTGAAAAACAGCAACAAATTCAACAACAACCTCAACATTGAAAAACCACAACAAATTCAAAAACAACCTCAACATTGAAAACACCAACAAATTCAACAACAAACTCAACATTGAAAAACAGCAACCAATTCAACAACAACCTCAACATTGAAAACACCAGCAAATTCAACAACAACCTCAACATTGAAAACAGCAACAAATTCAACAACAACCTCAACTTTGAAAACACCAACAAATTCAACAACAACCTCAACATTTAAAACACCAACAAATTCAACAACGACCTGAACAGTGAAAACACCAACAACCACGACATTGAAAAACAGCAACAAATTCAACAACAACCGCAACATTGAAAAACACCAACAAATTCAACATCAAACTCAACATTGAAAACACCAACAAATTCAACAACAACCTCAACATTGAAAACACCAACAAATTCAACAACAACCTCAACATTGAAAAACAGCAACAAATTCAACAACAACCTCGAAATTGAAAAACAACAAACAATTCAACAACAACCTCAACATTGAAAAGCACCAACAAATTCAACAACAGCCTCAACATTGAAAACAACAACGAATTCAACATCAACCTCAACATTGAAAACAGCAACAAATTCAGCAACAAACTCAATATTGAAGGACAGCAACAAATTCAACAACAACCACAACTTTGAAAAAAACAAAAAAAATTCAACAACAACCTCAACATTGAAAAACACCAACAAATTCAACAACAAACTCAACATTGAAAAATAGCAACAAATTCAACAACAACCTCAACATTGAAAACACCAACAAATTCAACAACAACCTCAACATTGAAAACACCAACAAATTCAACAACAACCTCAACATTTAAAAACACCAACAGAATCAACAACAACCTTAACAATGAAAACACCAAGAAATTCAACAATAACCTCAACATTGAAAACACCAAGAACCTCGACATTGAAAAACAGCAACAAATTCAACAACAATCTCGACACTGAAAAGCAACAACAAATCCAACATCAAACTCAGCATTGAAAACAGCAATAAATTCAACAACAACCTCAACATTGAAAAACACCAAAAAATTCAACAAACACCCCAACATTGAAAAAGAGCAACGAATTCAACAGCAACTTCGACATTGAAAAAGAGCAACAAATTCAACAACAACCTCGACATTGAAAACACCAGCAAATTCAACAACAACCTCAACATTGAAAACAGCAACAAATTCAACAACAACCTCAACATTGAAAAGACCAACAAATTCAACAACAACCTCGACATTGAAAAACACCAACAAGTTCAACAACGACCTGAACATTGAAAACACCAACAACCACGACATTGAAAAACAGCAACAAATTCAACAACAACCGCAACATTGAAAAACACCAACAAATTCAAGAACAAACTCAACATTGAAAACACCAACAAATTCAACAACAACCTCAACATTGAAAACACCAACAAATTCAACAACAACCTCGACATTGAAAAACAGCAGCAAATTCAACAACAACCTCGACATTGAAAAACAACAAACAATTCAACAACAACCTCAACATTGAAAAGCACCAACAAATTCAACAACAGCCTCAACATTGAAAACAACAACAAATTCAACAACAACCTCAACTTTGAAAACACCAACAAATTCAACAAAAACCTCAACATTTAAAAACACCATCAGAATCAACAACAACCTCAACATTGAAAAACACCAACAAATTCAACAACAACCTCAACATTGAAAAACATCCAAAAATTTAACAACAACCTCAACATTGAAAAAAAACAACAACCTCAACATTGAAAAACAAGAACAAATTCAACAACAACCTCAGCATTGAAAAACACCAACAAATTCAACAACAACCTCAACATTGAAAAACATCAACAAATTCAACACTAACCTCAACATTGAAAAACAACAACAGCCTCAACATTGAAAAACACCAAGAAATTCAACAACAACCTCAACATTGAAAAACACCAAGAAATTCAACAACAACCTCAACATTGAAAAACAACAACAACCTCAACATTGAAAAACAACAACAAATTCAACAAAAACCTTAACATTGAAAAACAACAACAACCTCAACATTGAAAAACACCAACAAATTCAAAAACAACCTCAACATTGAAAACACCAACAAATTCAACAACAAACTCAACATTGAAAAACAGCAACCAATTCAACAACAACCTCAACATTGAAAACACCAGCAAATTCAACAACAACCTCAACATTGAAAACAGCAACAAATTCAACAACAACCTCAACTTTGAAAACACCAACAAATTCAACAACAACCTCAACATTTAAAACACCAACAAATTCAACAACGACCTGAACAGTGAAAACACCAACAACCACGACATTGAAAAACAGCAACAAATTCAACAACAACCGCAACATTGAAAAACACCAACAAATTCAACATCAAACTCAACATTGAAAACACCAACAAATTCAACAACAACCTCAACATTGAAAACACCAACAAATTCAACAACAACCTCAACATTGAAAAACAGCAACAAATTCAACAACAACCTCGAAATTGAAAAACAACAAACAATTCAACAACAACCTCAACATTGAAAAGCACCAACAAATTCAACAACAGCCTCAACATTGAAAACAACAACGAATTCAACATCAACCTCAACATTGAAAACAGCAACAAATTCAGCAACAAACTCAATATTGAAGGACAGCAACAAATTCAACAACAACCACAACTTTGAAAAAAACAAAAAAAATTCAACAACAACCTCAACATTGAAAAACACCAACAAATTCAACAACAAACTCAACATTGAAAAATAGCAACAAATTCAACAACAACCTCAACATTGAAAACACCAACAAATTCAACAACAACCTCAACATTGAAAACACCAACAAATTCAACAACAACCTCAACATTTAAAAACACCAACAGAATCAACAACAACCTTAACAATGAAAACACCAAGAAATTCAACAATAACCTCAACATTGAAAACACCAAGAACCTCGACATTGAAAAACAGCAACAAATTCAACAACAATCTCGACACTGAAAAGCAACAACAAATCCAACATCAAACTCAGCATTGAAAACAGCAATAAATTCAACAACAACCTCAACATTGAAAAACACCAAAAAATTCAACAAACACCCCAACATTGAAAAAGAGCAACGAATTCAACAGCAACTTCGACATTGAAAAAGAGCAACAAATTCAACAACAACCTCGACATTGAAAACACCAGCAAATTCAACAACAACCTCAACATTGAAAACAGCAACAAATTCAACAACAACCTCAACATTGAAAAGACCAACAAATTCAACAACAACCTCGACATTGAAAAACACCAACAAGTTCAACAACGACCTGAACATTGAAAACACCAACAACCACGACATTGAAAAACAGCAACAAATTCAACAACAACCGCAACATTGAAAAACACCAACAAATTCAAGAACAAACTCAACATTGAAAACACCAACAAATTCAACAACAACCTCAACATTGAAAACACCAACAAATTCAACAACAACCTCGACATTGAAAAACAGCAGCAAATTCAACAACAACCTCGACATTGAAAAACAACAAACAATTCAACAACAACCTCAACATTGAAAAGCACCAACAAATTCAACAACAGCCTCAACATTGAAAACAACAACAAATTCAACAACAACCTCAACTTTGAAAACACCAACAAATTCAACAAAAACCTCAACATTTAAAAACACCATCAGAATCAACAACAACCTCAACATTGAAAAACACCAACAAATTCAACAACAACCTCAACATTGAAAAACATCCAAAAATTTAACAACAACCTCAACATTGAAAAAAAACAACAACCTCAACATTGAAAAAACAAGAACAAATTCAACAACAACCTCAGCATTGAAAAACACCAACAAATTCAACAACAACCTCAACATTGAAAAACATCAACAAATTCAACACTAACCTCAACATTGAAAAACAACAACAGCCTCAACATTGAAAAACACCAAGAAATTCAACAACAACCTCAACATTGAAAAACACCAAGAAATTCAACAACAACCTCAACATTGAAAAACAACAACAACCTCAACATTGAAAAACAACAACAAATTCAACAAAAACCTTAACATTGAAAAACAACAACAACCTCAACATTGAAAAACACCAACAAATTCAACAACAACTTCAACATTGAAAAACACCAACAAATTCAACATCAACCTCGACATTGAAAAACACGAACAAATTCAACAACAACCTCAACATTGAAAAACAACAACAACCTCAACATTGAAATACACCAACAAATTCAACAACAACCTCAACATTGAAAAACACCAACAAATTCAACAACAACCTCAACATTTAAAAACACCAACAAATTCAACAAGCACCTCAACATTGAAAAACAACAACAACCTCAACATTGAAAAACACCAACAAATTCAACAACAACCTCAACATTGAAAAACAACAACCTCAACATTGAAAAACACCAAGAAATTCAACAACAACCTCAACAGTGAAAATCACCAACAAATTCAACAACAACTTCAACATTGAAAAAAAACAACCTCAACATTGAAAAACACCAACAAATTCAACAACAACTTCAACATTGAAAAACACCAACAAATTCAACATCAACCTCGACATTGAAAAACACCAACAAATTCAACAACAACCTCAACATTGAAAAACAACAACAACCTCAACATTGAAAAACACCAACAAATTCAACAACAACCTCAACATTGTAAAACAACAACAACTTCAACATTGAAAAACACCAAGAAATTCAACAACAACCTCGACATTGAAAAACAACAACAAATTCAACAACAACCTCAACATTGAAAAACAACTACAACCTCAACATTGAAAAACACCGACAAATTCAACAACAACCTCAACATTGAAAAATAAGAACAACCTCAATATTGAAAAAAACCAACAAATTCAACAACAACCTCAACATTTAAAAACAGCAAGAAATTCAACAAGCACCTCAACATTGAAAAACAACAACAACCTCAACATTGAAAAACACCAACAAATTCAACAACAACCTCAACATTGAAAATCAACAACAAATTCAACAACAACTTCAACATTGAAAAACAACAACAACCTCAACGTTGAAAAACACCAACAAATTCAACAACAACCTCAAAATTGAAAAACAACAACAACCTCAACATTGAAAAACACCAACAAATTCAACAACAACCTCAACATTGAAAAACACCAAAAATTCAACAACAACCTCAACATTGAATAACACCAGCAAATTCAACAACAACCTCAACATTGAAAAACACCAAGAAATTCAACAAGAACCTCAACATTGAAAAACAACAACAACCTCAACATTGAAAAACACCAACAAATTCAACAACAACCTCAACATTGAAAAACAACAACAACCTCAACATTGAAAAACACCAAAAATTCAACAACAACTTCAACATTGAAAAACACTAACAAATTCAACATCAACCTCGACGTTGAAAAACACCAACAAATTCTACAACAACCTCAACATTGGAAAACAATAACAACCTCAACATTGAAAAAAACCAACAAATTCAACAACAACCTCAACATTGAAAAACAACAACAACCTCAACATTGAAAAACACCAACAAATTCAACAACAACCTCAACATTTAAAAACACCAACAAATTCAAAAAGCACCTCAACATTGAAAAACAACAACAACCTCAACATTGAAAAACACCAACAAATTCAACAACAACCTCAACATTTAAAAACAACAACAACCTCAACATTGACAAACAACAACAACCTCAACATTGAAAAACACCAACAAATTCAAGAACAACCTCAAAATTGAAAAACAGCAACAACCTCAACATTGAATAACACCAACAAATACAACAACAACCTCAACATTGAAAAACACTAACAAATTCAACAACAACCTCAACATTGAAAAACAACAACAACTTCAACATTGAAAAACACCAACAAATTCAACAACAACCTCAACATTGAAAAACAACAACAACCTCAACATTGAAAAACACCAAAAAATTCAACAGCAACTTCAACATTGAAAAACAGCAAGAAATTCAACAACAACCTCGACATTGAAAAACACCAACAAATTCAACAACAACCTCAACATTGAAAAACAACAACAACCTCAACATTGAAAAACACCAACAAATTCAACAACAACCTCAACATTGAAAAACAACAACAACCTCAACATTGAAAAACACCAACAAATTCAACAGCAACCTCAACATTTAAAAACACGAACAAATTCAACAAGGACCTCAACATTGAAAAACAACAACAACCTCAACATTGAAAAACACCAACAAATTCAACAACAACCTCAACATTGAAAAACACCAACAAATTCAACATCAACCTCGACATTGAAAAACACCAACAAATTCAACAACAACCTCAACATTGAAAAACAACAACAACCTCAACATTGAAAAACACCAACAAATTCAACAACAACCTCAACATTGTAAAACAACAACAACTTCAACACTGAAAAACACCAAGAAATTCAACAACAACCTCGACATTGAAAAACAACAACAAATTCAACAACAACCTCAACATTGAAAAACAACAACAACCTCAACATTGAAAAACACCAACAAATTCAACAACAACCTCAACATTGAAAAACAACAGCAACCTCAACATTGAAAAACACCAACAAATTCAACAACAACCTCAACATTGAAAATCAACAACAAATTCAACAACAACCTAAACATTGGAAAACAACAACAAACTCAACATTGAAAAACACCAACAAATTCAACAACAACCTCAACATTTAAAAACACCAACAAATTCAACAAGCACCTCAACATTGAAAAATAACAACAACCTCAACATTGAAAAACACCAACAAATTCAACAACAACTTCAACATTGAAAAACACCAACAAATTCAACATCAACCTCGACATTGAAAAACACCAAAAAATTCAACAGCAACCTCAACATTGAAAAACAACAACAACCTCAACATTGAAAAACACCAACAAATTCAACAACAACCTCAACATTGGAAAACAACAACAACTTCAACATTGAAAAACACCAAGAAATTCAACAACAACCTCGACATTGAAAAACAACAACAAATTCAACAACAACCTCAACATTGAAAAACAACAACAACCTCAACATTGAAAAAAACCGACAAATTCAACAACAACCTCAACATTGAAAAACAACAACAACCTCAACATTGAAAAACACCAACAAATTCAACAACAACCTCAACATTTAAAAACAGCAAGAAATTCAACAAGCATCTCAACATTGAAAAACAACAACAACCTCAACATTGAAAAACACCAACAAATTCAACAACAACCTCAACATTGAAAAACAACAACAACCTCAACATTGAAAAACACCAACAAATTCAACAACAACCTCAACATTGAAAATCAACAACAAATTCAACAACAACTTCAACATTGAAAAACAACAACAACCTCAAAGTTGAAAAACACCAACAAATCCAACAACAACCTCAACATTGAAAAACAACAACAACCTCAACATTGAAAAACACCAACAAATTCAACAACAACCTCAAGAGTGAAAAAACACCAACAAATTCAACAACAACCTCAACATTGAAAAACAACAACAACCTCAACATTGAAAAACACAAACAAATTCAACAACAACCCCAACATTGAATAACAGCAACAACCTCAACATTGAATAACACCAACAAATACAACAACAACCTCAACATTGAAAAACAGCAACAAATTCAACAAGAACCTCAACATTGAAAAACAACCACAACCTCAACATTGAAAAACACCAACAAATTCAACAACAACCTCAACATTGAAAAACAACAACAACCTCAACATTGAAAAACACCAAAAAATTCAACAACAACTTCAACATTGAAAAACAGCAAGAAATTCAACAACAACCTCGACATTGAAAAACACCAACAAATTCAACAACAACCTCAACATTGAAAAACAACAACAACCTCGACATTGAAAAACACCAACAAATTCAACAACAACCTCAACATTGAAAAACAGCAACAACCTCAACATTGAAAAACACCAACTAATTCAACAACAACCTCAACATTGAAAAACAACAACAACCTCAACATTGAAAAACACCAACAAATTCAACAACAACCTCAACATTGAAAAACAACAACAACCTCAACATTGTAAAACACCAACAAATTCAACAACAACCTCAACATTTAAAAACACGAACAAATTCAACAAGGACCTCAACATTGAAAAACAACAACAACCTCAACATTGAAAAACACCAACAAATTCAACAACAACCTCAACATTTAAAAACACCAACAAATTCAACATCAACCTCGACATTGAAAAACACCAACAAATTCAACAACAACCTCAACATTGAAAAACAACAACAACCTCAACATTGAAAAACACCAACAAATCCAACAACAACCTCAACATTGTAAAACAACAACAACTTCAACACTGAAAAACACCAAGAAATTCAACAACAACCTCGACATTGAAAAACAACAACAAATTCAACAACAACCTCAACATTGAAAAACAACAACAACCTCAACATTGAAAAACACCAACAAATTCAACAACAACCTCAACATTGAAAAACAACAGCAACCTCAACATTGAAAAACACCAACAAATTCAACAACAACCTCAACATTGAAAATCAACAACAAATTCAACAACAACCTCAACATTGAAAAACACTAAGAAATTCAACAACAACCTCAACAGTTAAAAACACCAACAAATTCAACAAGCACCTCAACATTGAAAAATAACAACAACCTCAACATTGAAAAATACCAACAAATTCAACAACAACCTCAACATTGAAAAACAACAACAACCACAACATTGAAAAACACCAACAAATTGAACAACAACCTCAACAGTGAAAATCACCAACAAATTGAACAACAACTTCAACATTGAAAAACAACAACAACCTCAACATTGAAAAACACCAACAAATTCACCAACAACTTCAACATTGAAAAACACCAACAAATTCAACATCAACCTCGACATTGAAAAACACCAACAAATTCAACAACAACCTCAACATTGAAAATCAACAACAAATTCAACAACAACTTCAACATTGGAAAACAACAACAACCTCAACGTTGAAAAACACCAACAAATCCAACAACAACCTCAACATTGAAAAAAAAACAACAACCTCAACATTGAAAAACACCAACAAATTCAACAACAACCTCAACATTGAAAAACACCAACAAATTCAGCAACAACCTCAACATTGAAAAACAACAACAACCTCAACATTGAAAAACACCAACAAATTCAACAACAACCTCAACATTGAATAACAGCAACAACCTCAAGATTGAATAACACCAACAAATACAACAACAACCTCAACATTGAAAAACACCAACAAATTCAACAAGAACCTCAACATTGAAAAGCAACAACAACCTCAACATTGAAAAACACCAACAAATTCAACAACAACCTCAACATTGAAAAACAACTACAACCTCAACATTGAAAAACACCGACAAATTCAACAACAACCTCAACATTGAAAAATAACAACAACCTCAACATTGAAAAAAAACAACAAATTCAACAACATCCTCAACATTTAAAATCAGGAAGAAATTCAACAAGCACCTCAACATTGAAAAACAACAACAACCTCAACATTGAAAAACACCAACAAATTCAACAACAACCTCAACATTGAAAATCAACAACAAATTCAACAACAACTTCAACATTGAAAAACAACAACAACCTCAACGTTGAAAAACACCAACAAATTCAACAACAACCTCAACATTGAAAAACAACAACAACCTCAACATTGAAAAACACCAACAAATTCAACAACAACCTCAACATTGAAAAACACCAAAAATTCAACAACAACCTCAACATTGAATAACACCAACAAATTCAACAACAACCTCAACATTGAAAAACACCAAGAAATTCAACAAGAACCTCAACATTGAAAAACACTAACAAATTCAACAACAACCTCAACAGTTAAAAACACAAACAAATTCAACAAGCACCTCAACATTGAAAAATAACAACAACCTCAACATTGAAAAATACCAACAAATTCAACAACAACCTCAACATTGAAAAACAACAACAACCTCAACATTGAAAAACACCAACAAATTCAACAACAACCTCAACAGTGAAAATCACCAACAAATTGAACAACAACTTCAACATTGAAAAACAACAACAACCTTAACATTGAAAAACACCAACAAATTCACCAACAACTTCAACATTGAAAAACACCAACAAATTCAACATCAACCTCGACATTGAAAAACACCAACAAATTCAGCAACAACCTCAACATTGAAAAACACCAACAAATTCAGCAACAACCTCAATATTGAAAAACAACAACAACCTCAACATTGAAAAACACCAACAAATTCAACAACAACCTCAACATTGAATAACAGCAACAACCTCAAGATTGAATAACACCAACAAATACAACAACAACCTCAACATTGAAAAACACCAACAAATTCAACAAGAACCTCAACATTGAAAAGCAACAACAACCTCAACATTGAAAAACACCAACAAATTCAACAACAACCTCAACATTGAAAAACAACTACAACCTCAACATTGAAAAACACCGACAAATTCAACAACAACCTCAACATTGAAAAATAACAACAACCTCAACATTGAAAAAAACCAACAAATTCAACAACAACCTCAACATTTAAAAACAGCAAGAAATTCAACAAGCACCTCAACATTGAAAAACAACAACAACCTCAACATTGAAAAACACCAACAAATTCAACAACAACCTCAACATTGAAAATCAACAACAAATTCAACAACAACTTCAACATTGAAAAACAACAACAACCTCAACGTTGAAAAACACCAACAAATTCAACAACAACCTCAACATTGAAAAACACCAACAAATTCAACAACAACCTCAACATTGAAAAACACCAAAAATTCAACAACAACCTCAACATTGAATAACACCAACAAATTCAACAACAACCTCAACATTGAAAAACACCAAGAAATTCAACAAGAACCTCAACATTGAAAAACACCAACAAATTCAACAACAACCTCAACATTGAAAAACGACAACAACCTCAACATTGAAAAACACCAAAAATTCAACAACAACTTCAACATTGAAAAACACTAACAAATTCAACATCAACCTCGACGTTGAAAAACACCAACAAATTCTACAACAACCTCAACATTGAAAAACAATAACAACCTCAACATTGAAAAAAACCAACAAATTCAACAACAACCTCAACATTGAAAAACAACAACAACCTCAACATTGAAAAACACCAACAAATTCAACAACAACCTCAACATTTAAAAACACCAACAAATTCAAAAAGCACCTCAACATTGAAAAACAACAACAACCTCAACATTGAAAAACACCAACAAATTCAACAACAGCCTCAACATTTAAAAACACCAACAAATTCAAAAAGCACCTCAACATTGAAAAACAACAACAACTTCAACATTGAAAAACAACAACAACCTCAACGTTGAAAAACACCAACAAATCCAACAACAACCTCAACATTGAAAAACAACAACAAGCTCAACACTGAAAAACACCAACAAATTCAACAACAACCTCAACATTGAAAAACAACAACAACCTCAACATTGAAAAACACCAACAAATTCAAGAACAACCTCAAAATTGAAAAACAGCAACAACCTCAACATTGAATAACACCAACAAATACAACAACAACCTCAACATTGAAAAACACCAACAAATTCAACAAGAACCTCAACATTGAAAAACAACAACAACTTCAACATTGAAAAACACCAACAAATTCAACAACAACCTCAACATTGAAAAACAACAACAACCTCAACATTGAAAAACACCAAAAAATTCAACAACAACTTCAACATTGAAAAACAGCAAGAAATTCAACAACAACCTCGACATTGAAAAACACCAACAAATTCAACAACAACCTAAACATTGAAAAACAAGAACAACCTCAACATTGAAAAACACCAACAAATTCAACAACAACCTCAACATTGAAAAACAACAACAACCTCAACATTGAAAAACACCAACAAATTCAACAACAACCTCAACATTTAAAAACACGAACAAATTCAACAAGGACCTCAACATTGAAAAACAACAACAACCTCAACATTGAAAAACACCAACAAATTCAACAACAACCTCAACATTGAAAAACACCAACAAATTCAACATCAACCTCGACATTGAAAAACACCAACAAATTCAACAACAACCTCAACATTGAAAAACAACAACAACCTCAACATTGAAAAACACCAACAAATTCAACAACAACCTCAACATTGTAAAACAAAAACAACTTCAACACTTAAAAACACCAAGAAATTCAACAACAACCTCGACATTGAAAAACACCAACAAATTCAACTAAACCTCAACATTGAAAAACAACAACAACCTCAACATTGAAAAACACCAACAAATTCAACAACAACCTCAACATTGAAAAACAACAGCAACCTCAACATTGAAAAACACCAACAAATTCAGCAACAACCTCAACATTGAAAAACACCAACAAATTCAACAACAACCTCAACATTGAATAACAGCAACAACTTCAAGATTGAATAACACCAACAAATACAACAACAACCTCAACATTGAAAAACACCAACAAATTCAACAAGAACCTCAACATTGAAAAGCAACAACAACCTCAACATTGAAAAACACCAACAAATTCAACAACAACCTCAACATTGAAAAACAACTACAACCTCAACATTGAAAAACACCGACAAATTCAACAACAACCTCAACATTGAAAAATAACAACAACCTCAACATTGAAAAAAACCAACAAATTCAACAACAACCTCAACATTTAAAAACAGCAAGAAATTCAACAAGCACCTCAACATTGAAAAACAACAACAACCTCAACATTGAAAAACACCAACAAATTCAACAACAACCTCAACATTGAAAATCAACAACAAATTCAACAACAACTTCAACATTGAAAAACAACAACAACCTCAACATTGAAAAACACCAACAAATTCAACAACAACCTCAACATTGAAAAAACAACAACAACCTCAACATTGAAAAACACCAACAAATTCAACAACAACCTCAACATTGAAAAACACCAAAAATTCAACAACAACCTCAACATTGAATAACACCAACAAATTCAACAACAACCTCAACATTGAAAAACACCAAGAAATTCAACAAGAACCTCAACATTGAAAAACAACAACAACCTCAACATTGAAAAACACCAACAAATTCAACAACAACCTCAACATTGAAAAACAACAACAACCTCAACATTGAAAAACACCAAAAATTCAACAACAACTTCAACATTGAAAAACACTAACAAATTCAACATCAACCTCGACGTTGAAAAACACCAACAAATTCTACAACAACCTCAACATTGAAAAACAATAACAACCTCAACATTGAAAAAAACCAACAAATTCAACAACAACCTCAACATTGAAAAACAACAACAACCTCAACATTGAAAAACACCAACAAATTCAACAACAACCTCAACATTAAAAAACACCAACAAATTCAAAAAGCACCTCAACATTGAAAAACAACAACAACCTCAACATTGAAAAACACCAACAAATTCAACAACAACCTCAACATTTAAAAACACCAACAAATTCAAAAAGCACCTCAACATTGAAAAACAACAACAACTTCAACATTGAAAAACAACAACAACCTCAACGTTGAAAAACACCAACAAATCCAACAACAACCTCAACATTGAAAAACAACAACAACCTCAACACTGAAAAACACCAACAAATTCAACAACAACCTCAACATTGAAAAACACCAACAAATTCAACAACAACCTCAACATTGAAAAACAACAACAACCTCAACATTGAAAAACACCAACAAATTCAAGAACAACCTCAAAATTGAAAAACAGCAACAACCTCAACATTGAATAACACCAACAAATACAACAACAACCTCAACATTGAAAAACACCAACAAATTCAACAAGAACCTCAACATTGAAAAACAACAACTTCAACATTGAAAAACACCAACAAATTCAACAACAACCTCAACATTGAAAAACAACAACAACCTCAACATTGAAAAACACCAAAAAATTCAACAACAACTTCAACATTGAAAAACAGCAAGAAATTCAACAACAACCTCGACATTGAAAAACACCAACAAATTCAACAACAACCTCAACATTGAAAAACAACAACAACCTCAACATTGAAAAACACCAACAAATTCAACAACAACCTCAACATTGAAAAACAACAACAACCTCAACATTGAAAAACACCAACAAATTCAACAACAACCTCAACATTTAAAAACACGAACAAATTCAACAACAACCTCAACATTGAAAAACACCAACAAATTCAACATCAACCTCGACATTGAAAAACACCAACAAATTCAACATCAACCTCAACATTGAAAAACACCAACAAATTCAACAACAACCTCAACATTGAAAAACACCAACAAATTCAACATCAACCTCGACATTGAAAAACACCAACAAATTCAACAACAACCTCAACATTGAAAAACAACAACAACCTCAACATTGAAAAACACCAACAAATTCAACAACAACCTCAACATTGTAAAACAACAACAACTTCAACACTGAAAAACACCAAGAAATTCAACAACAACCTCGACATTGAAAAACAACAACAAATTCAACAACAACCTCAACATTGAAAAACAACAACAACCTCAACATTGAAAAACACCAACAAATTCAACAACAACCTCAACATTGAAAAACAACAGCAACCTCAACATTGAAAAACACCAACAAATTCAACAACAACCTCAACATTGAAAATCAACAACAAATTCAACAACAACCTCAACATTGGAAAACAACAACAACATCAATATTGAAAAACACCAACAAATTCAACAACAACCTCAACATTTAAAAACACCAATAAATTCAACAAGCACCTCAACATTGAAAAATAACAACAACCTCAACATTGAAAAACACCAACAAATTCAACAACAACCTCAACATTGAAAAACAACAACAACCTCAACATTGAAAAACACCAACAAATTCAACAACAACCTCAACAGAGAAAATCACCAACAAATTGAACAACAACTTCAACATTGAAAAACAACAACAACCTCAACATTGAAAAACACCAACAAATTCAACAACAACTTCAACATTGAAAAACACCAGCAAATTCAACATCAACCTCGACATTGAAAAACACCAAAAAATTCAACAACAACATCAACATTGAAAAACAACAACAACCTCAACATTGAAAAACACCAACAAATTCAACAACAACCTCAACATTGTAAAACAACAACAACTTCAACATTGAAAAACACCAAGAAATTCAACAACAACCTCGACATTGAAAAACAACAACAAATTCAACAACAACCTCAACATTGAAAAACAACAACAACCTCAACATTGAAAAAAACCGACAAATTCAACAACAACCTCAACATTGAAAAACAACAACAACCTCAACATTGAAAAACACCAACAAATTCAACAACAACCTCAACATTTAAAAACAGCAAGAAATTCAACAAGCATCTCAACATTGAAAAACAACAACAACCTCAACATTGAAAAACACCAACAAATTCAACAACAACCTCAACATTGAAAAACAACAACAACCTCAACATTGAAAAACACCAACAAATTCAACAACAACCTCAACATTGAAAATCAACAACAAATTCAACAACAACTTCAACATTGAAAAACAACAACAACCTCAACGTTGAAAAACACCAACAAATCCAACAACAACCTCAACATTGAAAAACAACAACAACCTCAACATTGAAAAACACCAACAAATTCAACAACAACCTCAAGAGTGAAAAACACCAACAAATTCAACAACAACCTCAACATTGAAAAACAACAACAACCTCAACATTGAAAAACACAAACAAATTCAACAACAACCCCAACATTGAATAACAGCAACAACCTCAACATTGAATAACACCAACAAATACAACAACAACCTCAACATTGAAAAACAGCAACAAATTCAACAAGAACCTCAACATTGAATAACAACAACAACCTCAACATTGAAAAACACCAACAAATTCAACAACAACCTCAACATTGAAAAACAACAACAACCTCAACATTGAAAAACACCAACAAATTCAACAACAACCTCAACATTGAAAAACAACAACAACCTCAACATTGAAAAACACCAACAAATTCAACAACAACCTCAACATTTAAAAACACGAACAAATTCAACAAGGACCTCAACATTGAAAAACAACAACAACCTCAACATTGAAAAACACCAACAAATTCAACAACAACCTCAACATTAAAAAACACCAACAAATTCAAAAAGCACCTCAACATTGAAAAACAACAACAACTTCAACATTGAAAAACAGCAAGAAATTCAACAACAACCTCGACATTGAAAAACACCAACAAATTCAACAACAACCTCAACATTGAAAAACAACAACAACCTCAACATTGAAAAACACCAACAAATTCAACAACAACCTCAACATTGAAAAACAACAACAACCTCAACATTGAAAAACACCAACTAATTCAACAACAACCTCAACATTGAAAAACAACAACAACCTCAACGTTGAAAAACACCAACAAATTCAACAACAACCTCAACATTGAAAAACAACAACAACCTCAACATTGAAAAACACCAACAAATTCAACAACAACCTCAACATTTAAAAACACGAACAAATTCAACAAGGACCTCAACATTGAAAAACAACAACAACCTCAACATTGAAAAACACCAACAAAGTCAACAACAACCTCAACATTAAAAAATACCAACAAATTCAAAAAGCACCTCAACATTGAAAAACAACAACAACCTCAACATTGAAAAACACCAACAAATTCAACAACAACCTCAACATTTAAAAACACCAACAAATTCAAAAAGCACCTCAAAATTGAAAAACAACAACAACTTCAACATTGAAAAACAACAACAACCTCAACGTTGAAAAACACCAACAAATCCAACAACAACCTCAACATTGAAAAACAACAACAACCTCAACACTGAAAAACACCAACAAATTCAACAACAACCTCAACATTGAAAAACACCAACAAATTCAACAACAACCTCAACATTGAAAAACAACAACAACCTCAACATTGAAAAACACCAACAAATTCAAGAACAACCTCAAAATTGAAAAACAACAACAACCTCAACATTGAAAAACACCAACAAATTCAACAACAACCTCAACATTGAAAAACAACAACAACCTCAACATTGAAAAACACCAACAAATTCAACAACAACCTCAACATTGAAAAACACCAAAAATTCAACAACAACCTCAACATTGAATAACACCAACAAATTCAACAACAACCTCAACATTGAAAAACACCAAGAAATTCAACAAGAACCTCAACATTGAAAAACAACAACAACCTCAACATTGAAAAACACCAACAAATTCAACAACAACCTCAACATTGAAAAACAACAACAACCTCAACATTGAAAAACACCAAAAATTCAACAACAACTTCAACATTGAAAAACACTAACAAATTCAACATCAACCTCGACGTTGAAAAACACCAACAAATTCTACAACAACCTCAACATTGAAAAACAATAACAACCTCAACATTGAAAAAAACCAACAAATTCAACAACAACCTCAACATTGAAAAACAACAACAACCTCAACATTGAAAAACACCAACAAATTCAACAACAACCTCAACATTAAAAAACACCAACAAATTCAAAAAGCACCTCAACATTGAAAAACAACAACAACCTCAACATTGAAAAACACCAACAAATTCAACAACAACCTCAACATTTAAAAACACCAACAAATTCAAAAAGCACCTCAACATTGAAAAACAACAACAACTTCAACATTGAAAAACAACAACAACCTCAACGTTGAAAAACACCAACAAATCCAACAACAACCTCAACATTGAAAAACAACAACAACCTCAACACTGAAAAACACCAACAAATTCAACAACAACCTCAACATTGAAAAACACCAACAAATTCAACAACAACCTCAACATTGAAAAACAACAACAACCTCAACATTGAAAAACACCAACAAATTCAAGAACAACCTCAAAATTGAAAAACAGCAACAACCTCAACATTGAATAACACCAACAAATACAACAACAACCTCAACATTGAAAAACACCAACAAATTCAACAAGAACCTCAACATTGAAAAACAACAACTTCAACATTGAAAAACACCAACAAATTCAACAACAACCTCAACATTGAAAAACAACAACAACCTCAACATTGAAAAACACCAAAAAATTCAACAACAACTTCAACATTGAAAAACAGCAAGAAATTCAACAACAACCTCGACATTGAAAAACACCAACAAATTCAACAACAACCTCAACATTGAAAAACAACAACAACCTCAACATTGAAAAACACCAACAAATTCAACAACAACCTCAACATTGAAAAACAACAACAACCTCAACATTGAAAAACACCAACAAATTCAACAACAACCTCAACATTTAAAAACACGAACAAATTCAACAACAACCTCAACATTGAAAAACACCAACAAATTCAACATCAACCTCGACATTGAAAAACACCAACAAATTCAACATCAACCTCAACATTGAAAAACACCAACAAATTCAACAACAACCTCAACATTGAAAAACACCAACAAATTCAACATCAACCTCGACATTGAAAAACACCAACAAATTCAACAACAACCTCAACATTGAAAAACAACAACAACCTCAACATTGAAAAACACCAACAAATTCAACAACAACCTCAACATTGTAAAACAACAACAACTTCAACACTGAAAAACACCAAGAAATTCAACAACAACCTCGACATTGAAAAACAACAACAAATTCAACAACAACCTCAACATTGAAAAACAACAACAACCTCAACATTGAAAAACACCAACAAATTCAACAACAACCTCAACATTGAAAAACAACAGCAACCTCAACATTGAAAAACACCAACAAATTCAACAACAACCTCAACATTGAAAATCAACAACAAATTCAACAACAACCTCAACATTGGAAAACAACAACAACATCAATATTGAAAAACACCAACAAATTCAACAACAACCTCAACATTTAAAAACACCAATAAATTCAACAAGCACCTCAACATTGAAAAATAACAACAACCTCAACATTGAAAAACACCAACAAATTCAACAACAACCTCAACATTGAAAAACAACAACAACCTCAACATTGAAAAACACCAACAAATTCAACAACAACCTCAACAGAGAAAATCACCAACAAATTGAACAACAACTTCAACATTGAAAAACAACAACAACCTCAACATTGAAAAACACCAACAAATTCAACAACAACTTCAACATTGAAAAACACCAGCAAATTCAACATCAACCTCGACATTGAAAAACACCAAAAAATTCAACAACAACATCAACATTGAAAAACAACAACAACCTCAACATTGAAAAACACCAACAAATTCAACAACAACCTCAACATTGTAAAACAACAACAACTTCAACATTGAAAAACACCAAGAAATTCAACAACAACCTCGACATTGAAAAACAACAACAAATTCAACAACAACCTCAACATTGAAAAACAACAACAACCTCAACATTGAAAAAAACCGACAAATTCAACAACAACCTCAACATTGAAAAACAACAACAACCTCAACATTGAAAAACACCAACAAATTCAACAACAACCTCAACATTTAAAAACAGCAAGAAATTCAACAAGCATCTCAACATTGAAAAACAACAACAACCTCAACATTGAAAAACACCAACAAATTCAACAACAACCTCAACATTGAAAAACAACAACAACCTCAACATTGAAAAACACCAACAAATTCAACAACAACCTCAACATTGAAAATCAACAACAAATTCAACAACAACTTCAACATTGAAAAACAACAACAACCTCAACGTTGAAAAACACCAACAAATCCAACAACAACCTCAACATTGAAAAACAACAACAACCTCAACATTGAAAAACACCAACAAATTCAACAACAACCTCAAGAGTGAAAAACACCAACAAATTCAACAACAACCTCAACATTGAAAAACAACAACAAGCTCAACATTGAAAAACACAAACAAATTCAACAACAACCCCAACATTGAATAACAGCAACAACCTCAACATTGAATAACACCAACAAATACAACAACAACCTCAACATTGAAAAACAGCAACAAATTCAACAAGAACCTCAACATTGAATAACAACAACAACCTCAACATTGAAAAACACCAACAAATTCAACAACAACCTCAACATTGAAAAACAACAACAACCTCAACATTGAAAAACACCAACAAATTCAACAACAACCTCAACATTGAAAAACAACAACAACCTCAACATTGAAAAACACCAACAAATTCAACAACAACCTCAACATTTAAAAACACGAACAAATTCAACAAGGACCTCAACATTGAAAAACAACAACAACCTCAACATTGAAAAACACCAACAAATTCAACAACAACCTCAACATTAAAAAACACCAACAAATTCAAAAAGCACCTCAACATTGAAAAACAACAACAACTTCAACATTGAAAAACAGCAAGAAATTCAACAACAACCTCGACATTGAAAAACACCAACAAATTCAACAACAACCTCAACATTGAAAAACAACAACAACCTCAACATTGAAAAACACCAACAAATTCAACAACAACCTCAACATTGAAAAACAACAACAACCTCAACATTGAAAAACACCAACTAATTCAACAACAACCTCAACATTGAAAAACAACAACAACCTCAACGTTGAAAAACACCAACAAATTCAACAACAACCTCAACATTGAAAAACAACAACAACCTCAACATTGAAAAACACCAACAAATTCAACAACAACCTCAACATTTAAAAACACGAACAAATTCAACAAGGACCTCAACATTGAAAAACAACAACAACCTCAACATTGAAAAACACCAACAAAGTCAACAACAACCTCAACATTAAAAAATACCAACAAATTCAAAAAGCACCTCAACATTGAAAAACAACAACAACCTCAACATTGAAAAACACCAACAAATTCAACAACAACCTCAACATTTAAAAACACCAACAAATTCAAAAAGCACCTCAACATTGAAAAACAACAACAACTTCAACATTGAAAAACAACAACAACCTCAACGTTGAAAAACACCAACAAATCCAACAACAACCTCAACATTGAAAAACAACAACAACCTCAACACTGAAAAACACCAACAAATTCAACAACAACCTCAACATTGAAAAACACCAACAAATTCAACAACAACCTCAACATTGAAAAACAACAACAACCTCAACATTGAAAAACACCAACAAATTCAAGAACAACCTCAAAATTGAAAAACAGCAACAACCTCAACATTGAATAACACCAACAAAAACAACAATAACTTCAACATTGAAAAACACCAACAAATTCAACAACAACCTCAACATTGAAAAACAACAACAACCTCAACATTGAAAAACACCAAAAAATTCAACAACAACTTCAACATTGAAAAACAGCAAGAAATTCAACAACAACCTCGACATTGAAAAACACCAACAAATTCAACAACAACCTCAACATTGAAAAACAACAACAACCTCAACATTGAAAAACACCAACAAATTCAACAACAACCTCAACATTGAAAAACAACAACAACCTCAACATTGAAAAACACCAACAAATTCAACAACAACCTCAACAGTGAAAATCACCAACAAATTGAACAACAACTTCAACATTGAAAAACAACAACAACCTCAACATTGAAAAACACCAACAAATTCAACAACAACTTCAACATTGAAAAACACCAACAAATTCAACATCAACCTCGACATTGAAAAACACCAAAAAATTCAACAACAACATCAACATTGAAAAACAACAACAACCTCAACATTGAAAAACACCAACAAATTCAACAACAACCTCAACATTGTAAAACAACAACAACTTCAACATTGAAAAACACCAAGAAATTCAACAACAACCTCGACATTGAAAAACAACAACAAATTCAACAACAACCTCAACATTGAAAAACAACAACAACCTCAACATTGAAAAAAACCGACAAATTCAACAACAACCTCAACATTGAAAAACAACAATAACCTCAACATTGAAAAACACCAACAAATTCAACAACAACCTCAACATTTAAAAACAGCAAGAAATTCAACAAGCATCTCAACATTGAAAAACAACAACAACCTCAACATTGAAAAACACCAACAAATTCAACAACAACCTCAACATTGAAAAACAACAACAACCTCAACATTGAAAAACACCAACAAATTGAACAACAACCTCAACATTGAAAATCAACAACAAATTCAACAACAACTTCAACATTGAAAAACAACAACAACCTCAACGTTGAAAAACACCAACAAATCCAACAACAACCTCAACATTGAAAAACAACAACAACCTCAACATTGAAAAACACCAACAAATTCAACAACAACCTCAAGAGTGAAAAACACCAACAAATTCAACAACAACCTCAACATTGAAAAACAACAACAACCTCAACATTGAAAAACACAAACAAATTCAACAACAACCCCAACATTGAATAACAGCAACAACCTCAACATTGAATAACACCAACAAATACAACAACAACCTCAACATTAAAAAACAGCAACAAATTCAACAAGAACCTCAACATTGAATAACAACAACAACCTCAACATTGAAAAACACCAACAAATTCAACAACAACCTCAACATTGAAAAACAACAACAACCTCAACATTGAAAAACACCAAAAAATTCAACAACAACTTCAACATTGAAAAACAGCAAGAAATTCAACAACAACCTCGACATTGAAAAACACCAACAAATTCAACAACAACCTCAACATTGAAAAACAACAACAACCTCAACATTGAAAAACACCAACAAATTCAACAACAACCTCAACATTGAAAAACAACAACAACCTCAACATTGAAAAACACCAACTAATTCAACAACAACCTCAACATTGAAAAACAACAACAACCTCAACATTGAAAAACACCAACAAATTCAACAACAACCTCAACATTGAAAAACAACAACAACCTCAACATTGAAAAACACCAACAAATTCAACAACAACCTCAACATTTAAAAACACGAACAAATTCAACAAGGACCTCAACATTGAAAAACAACAACAACCTCAACATTGAAAAACACCAACAAATTCAACAACAACCTCAACATTGAAAAACACCAACAAATTCAACATCAACCTCGACATTGAAAAACACCAACAAATTCAACAACAACCTCAACATTGAAAAACAACAACAACCTCAACATTGAAAAACACCAACAAATTCAACAACAACCTCAACATTGTAAAACAACAACAACTTCAACACTGAAAAACACCAAGAAATTCAACAACAACCTCGACATTGAAAAACAACAACAAATTCAACAACAACCTCAACATTTAAAAACAACAACAACCTCAACATTGAAAAACACCAACAAATTCAACAACAACCTCAACATTGAAAAACAACAGCAACCTCAACATTGAAAAACACCAACAAATTCAACAACAACCTCAACATTCAAAATCAACAACAAATTCAACAATAACCTCAACATTGAAAAACACTAACAAATTGAACAACAACCTCAACAGTTAAAAACACCAACAAATTCAACAAGCACCTCAACATTGAAAAATAACAACAACCTCAACATTGAAAAATACCAACAAATTCAACAACAACCTCAACATTGAAAAACAACAACAACCTCAACATTGAAAAACACCAACAAATTCAACAACAACCTCAACAGTGAAAATCACCAACAAATTGAACAACAACTTCAACATTGAAAAACAACAACAACCTCAACATTGAAAAACACCAACAAATTCAACAACAACTTCAACATTGAAAAACACCAACAAATTCAACATCAACCTCGTCATTGAAAAACACCAACAAATTCAACAACAACCTCAACATTGAAAATCAACAACAAATTCAACAACAACTTCAACATTGGAAAACAACAACAACCTCAACGTTGAAAAACACCAACAAATCCAACAACAACCTCAACATTGAAAAAAAACAACAACCTCAACATTGAAAAACACCAACAAATTCAACAACAACCTCAACATTGAAAAACACCAACAAATACAGCAACAACCTCAACATTGAAAAACAACAACAACCTCAACATTGAAAAACACCAACAAATTCAACAACAACCTCAACATTGAATAACAGCAACAACCTCAAGATTGAAAAACACCAACAAATACAACAACAACCTCAACATTGAAAAACAACAACAAATTCAACAAGAACCTCAACATTGAAAAGCAACAACAACCTCAACATTGAAAAACACCAACAAATTCAACAACAACCTCAACATTGAAAAACAACAACAACCTCAACATTGAAAAACACCAAAAAATTCAACAACAACTTCAACATTGAAAAACAGCAAGAAATTCAACAACAACCTCGACATTGAAAAACACCAACAAATTCAACAACAACCTCAACATTGAAAAACAACAACAACCTCAACATTGAAAAACACCCACAAATTCAACAACAACCTCAACATTGAAAAACAACAACAACCTCAACATTGAAAAACACCAACAAATTCAACAACAACCTCAACATTTAAAAACACCAACAAATTCAACAAGGACCTCCACATTGAAAAACAACAACAACCTCAACATTGAAAAACACCAACAAATTCAACAACAACCTCAACATTGAAAAACACCAACAAATTCAACATCAACCTCGACATTGAAAAACACCATCAAATTCAAAAACAACCTCAACATTGAAAAACAACAACAACCTCAACATTGAAAAACACCAACAAATTCAACAACAACCTCAACATTGTAAAACAACAACAACTTCAACACTGAAAAACACCAAGAAATTCAACAACAACCTCGACATTGAAAAACACCAACAAATTCAACAACAACCTCAACATTGAAAAACAACAACAACCTCAACATTGAAAAACACCAACAAATTCAACAACAACCTCAACATTGAAAAACAACAGCAACCTCAACATTGAAAAACACCACCAAATTCAACAACAACCTCAACATTGAAAATCAACAACAAATTCAACAACAACTTCAACATTGAAAAACAACAACAACCTCAACGTTGAAAAACACCAACAAATCCAACAACCACCTCAACATTGAAAAACAACAACAACCTCAACATTGAAAAACACCAAAAAATTCAACAACAACCTCAACATTGAAAAACACCAACATATTCAACAACAACCTCAACATTGAAAAACAACAACAACCTCAACATTGAAAAACACCAACAAATTCAACAACAACCTCAACATTGAAAAACAGCAACAACCTCAACATTGAATAACCCCAACAAATTCAACAACAACCTCAACATTGAAAAACACCAACAAATTCAGCAAGAACCGCAACATTGAAAAACAACAACAACCTCAACATTGAAAAACACCAACAAATTCAACAACAACCTCAACATTGAAAAACAACAACAACCTCAACATTGAAAAACACCACAAAATTCAACAACCAATTCAACATTGAAAAAAACCAAGAAATTCAACAACAACCTCAACATTGAAAAACAACAGCAACCTCAACATTGAAAAACACCAACAAATTCAACAACAACCTCAACATTGAAAAGCAACAACAACCTCAACATTGAAAACACCAAAAATTTCAACAACAACTTCAACATTGAAAAACACCAAGAAATTCAACAACAACCTCAACATTGAAAAACAACAACAAATTCAACAACAACCTCAACATTGAAAAACACCAACAAATTCAACAACAACCTCAACATTTAAAAACAACCACAAATTCAAGAAGCACCTCAACATTGAAAAACAACAACAACCTCAACATTGAAAAACACCAACAAATTCAACAACAACCTCAACATTGATAAACACCCACAAATTTAACAACAACCTCAACATTGAAAAACAACAACAACCTCAACATTGAAAAACACGAACAAATTCAACAACAACCTCAGCATTGAAAAACACCAACAAATTCAACAACAACCTCAACATTGAAAAACACCAAACAAATGCAACAACAACGTCAACATTGAAAAACAACAACAGCCTCAACATTGAAAAACACCAAGAAATTCAACAACAACCTCAACATTGAAAAACACCAACAAATTCAACAACAACCTCAACATTGAAAAACACCAACATATTGAACAAGAACCTCAACATTGAAAAACAACAGCAACCTCAACATTGAAAAACACCAACAAATTCAACAACAACCTCAACATTGAAAAACACCAACAAATTCAACAACAACCTCAACATTGATAAACACCCACAAATTTAACCACAACCTCAACATTGAAAAACAACAACAACCTCAACATTGAAAAACACGAACAAATTCAACAACAACCTCAGCATTGAAAAACACCAACAAATTCAACAACAACCTCAACATTGAAAAACACCAAACAAATGCAACAACAACGTCAACATTGAAAAACAACAACAGCCTCAACATTGAAAAACACCAAGAAATTCAACAACAACCTCAACATTGAAAAACACCAACAAATTCAACAACAACCTCAACATTGAAAAACACCAACATATTGAACAAGAACCTCAACATTGAAAAACAACAACAACCTCAACATTGAAAAACACCAACAAATTCAACAACAACCTCAACATTGTAAAACAACAACAACTTCAACATTGAAAAACACCAAGAAATTCAACAACAACCTCGACATTGAAAAACAACAACAAATTCAACAACAAGCTCAACATTGAAAAACAACAACAACCTCAACATTGAAAAAAAAAGACAAATTCAACAACAACCTCAACATTGAAAAACAACAACAACCTCTACATTGAAAAACACCAACAAATTCAACAACAACCTCAACATTTAAAAACAGCAAGAAATTCAACAAGCACCTCAACATTGAAAAACAACAACAACCTCAACATTGAAAAACACCAACAAATTCAACAACAACCTCAACATTGAAAAACAACAACAACCTCAACATTGAAAAACGCCAACAAATTCAACAACATCCTCAACATTGAAAATCAACAACAAATTCAACAACAACTTCAACATTGAAAAACAACAACAACCTCAACGTTGAAAAACACCAACAAATCCAACAACAACCTCAACATTGAAAAACAACAACAACCTCAACATTGAAAAACACCAAAAAAATCAACAACAACCTCAACATTGAAAAACACCAACAAATTCAACAACAACCTCAACATTGAAAAACAACAGCAACCTCAACATTGAAAAACACCAACAAATTCAACAACAACCTCAACATTGAAAATCAACAACAAATTCAACAACAACCTCAACATTGAAAAACCCTAACAAATTCAACAACAACCTCAACAGTTAAAAACACCAACAAATTCAACAAGCACCTCAACATTGAAAAATAACAACAACCTCAACATTGAAAAATACCAACAAATTCAACAACAACCTCAACAATGAAAAACAACAACAACCTCAACATTGAAAAACACCAACAAATTCAACAACAACCTCAACAGTGAAAATCACCAACAAATTGAACAACAACTTCAACATTGAAAAACAACAACAACCTCAACTTTGAAAAACACCAACAAATTCAACAACAACTTCCACATTGAAAAACACCAACAAATTCAACATCAACCACGACATTGAAAAACACCAACAAATTCAACAACAACCTCAACATTGAAAATCAACAACAAATTCAACAACAACTTCAACATTGGAAAACAACAACAACCTCAACGTTGAAAAACACCAACAAATCCAACAACAACCTCAACATTGAAAAAAAACAACAACCTCAACATTGAAAAACACCAACAAATTCAACAACAACCTCAACATTGAAAAACACCAACAAATTCAACAACAACCTCAACATTGAAAAACAACAACAACCTCAACATTGAAAAACACCAACAAATTCAACAACAACCTCAACATTGAATAACAGCAACAACCTCAAGATTGAATAACACCAACAAATACAACAACAACCTCAACATTGAAAAGCAACAACAACCTCAACACTGAAAAACACCAAAAATTTCAACAACAACTTCAACATTGAAAAACACCAAGAAATCCAACAACCACCTCAACATTGAAAAACAACAACAACCTCAACATTGAAAAACACCAAAAAATTCAACAACAACCTCAACATTGAAAAACACCAACATATTCAACAACAACCTCAACATTGAAAAACAACAACAACCTCAACATTGAAAAACACCAACAAATTCAACAACAACCTCAACATTGAAAAACAGCAACAACCTCAACATTGAATAACCCCAACAAATTCAACAACAACCTCAACATTGAAAAACACCAACAAATTCAGCAAGAACCGCAACATTGAAAAACAACAACAACCTCAACATTGAAAAACACCAACAAATTCAACAACAACCTCAACATTGAAAAACAACAACAACCTCAACATTGAAAAACACCACAAAATTCAACAACCAATTCAACATTGAAAAAAACCAAGAAATTCAACAACAACCTCAACATTGAAAAACAACAGCAACCTCAACATTGAAAAACACCAACAAATTCAACAACAACCTCAACATTGAAAAGCAACAACAACCTCAACATTGAAAACACCAAAAATTTCAACAACAACTTCAACATTGAAAAACACCAAGAAATTCAACAACAACCTCAACATTGAAAAACAACAACAAATTCAACAACAACCTCAACATTGAAAAACACCAACAAATTCAACAACAACCTCAACATTTAAAAACAACCACAAATTCAAGAAGCACCTCAACATTGAAAAACAACAACAACCTCAACATTGAAAAACACCAACAAATTCAACAACAACCTCAACATTGATAAACACCCACAAATTTAACAACAACCTCAACATTGAAAAACAACAACAACCTCAACATTGAAAAACACGAACAAATTCAACAACAACCTCAGCATTGAAAAACACCAACAAATTCAACAACAACCTCAACATTGAAAAACACCAAACAAATGCAACAACAACGTCAACATTGAAAAACAACAACAGCCTCAACATTGAAAAACACCAAGAAATTCAACAACAACCTCAACATTGAAAAACACCAACAAATTCAACAACAACCTCAACATTGAAAAACACCAACATATTGAACAAGAACCTCAACATTGAAAAACAACAGCAACCTCAACATTGAAAAACACCAACAAATTCAACAACAACCTCAACATTGAAAAACACCAACAAATTCAACAACAACCTCAACATTGATAAACACCCACAAATTTAACCACAACCTCAACATTGAAAAACAACAACAACCTCAACATTGAAAAACACGAACAAATTCAACAACAACCTCAGCATTGAAAAACACCAACAAATTCAACAACAACCTCAACATTGAAAAACACCAAACAAATGCAACAACAACGTCAACATTGAAAAACAACAACAGCCTCAACATTGAAAAACACCAAGAAATTCAACAACAACCTCAACATTGAAAAACACCAACAAATTCAACAACAACCTCAACATTGAAAAACACCAACATATTGAACAAGAACCTCAACATTGAAAAACAACAACAACCTCAACATTGAAAAACACCAACAAATTCAACAACAACCTCAACATTGTAAAACAACAACAACTTCAACATTGAAAAACACCAAGAAATTCAACAACAACCTCGACATTGAAAAACAACAACAAATTCAACAACAAGCTCAACATTGAAAAACAACAACAACCTCAACATTGAAAAAAACCGACAAATTCAACAACAACCTCAACATTGAAAAACAACAACAACCTCAACATTGAAAAACACCAACAAATTCAACAACAACCTCAACATTTAAAAACAGCAAGAAATTCAACAAGCACCTCAACATTGAAAAACAACAACAACCTCAACATTGAAAAACACCAACAAATTCAACAACAACCTCAACATTGAAAAACAACAACAACCTCAACATTGAAAAACGCCAACAAATTCAACAACATCCTCAACATTGAAAATCAACAACAAATTCAACAACAACTTCAACATTGAAAAACAACAACAACCTCAACGTTGAAAAACACCAACAAATCCAACAACAACCTCAACATTGAAAAACAACAACAACCTCAACATTGAAAAACACCAAAAAAATCAACAACAACCTCAACATTGAAAAACACCAACAAATTCAACAACAACCTCAACATTGAAAAACAACAGCAACCTCAACATTGAAAAACACCAACAAATTCAACAACAACCTCAACATTGAAAATCAACAACAAATTCAACAACAACCTCAACATTGAAAAACACTAACAAATTCAACAACAACCTCAACAGTTAAAAACACCAACAAATTCAACAAGCACCTCAACATTGAAAAATAACAACAACCTCAACATTGAAAAATACCAACAAATTCAACAACAACCTCAACAATGAAAAACAACAACAACCTCAACATTGAAAAACACCAACAAATTCAACAACAACCTCAGCAGTGAAAATCACCAACAAATTGAACAACAACTTCAACATTGAAAAACAACAACAACCTCAACTTTGAAAAACACCAACAAATTCAACAACAACTTCAACATTGAAAAACACCAACAAATTCAACATCAACCACGACATTGAAAAACACCAACAAATTCAACAACAACCTCAACATTGAAAATCAACAACAAATTCAACAACAACTTCAACATTGGACAACAACAACAACCTCAACGTTGAAAAACACCAACAAATCCAACAACAACCTCAACATTGAAAAAAAACAACAACCTCAACATTGAAAAACACCAACAAATTCAACAACAACCTCAACATTGAAAAACACCAACAAATTCAACAACAACCTCAACATTGAAAAACAACAACAACCTCAACATTGAAAAACACCAACAAATTCAACAACAACCTCAACATTGAATAACAGCAACAACCTCAAGATTGAATAACACCAACAAATACAACAACAACCTCAACATTGAAAAGCAACAACAACCTCAACACTGAAAAACACCAAAAATTTCAACAACAACTTCAACATTGAAAAACACCAAGAAATTCAACAACAACCTCGACATTGAAAAACACCAACAAATTCAACAACAACCTCAACATTGAAAAACAACAACAACCTCAACATTGAAAAACACCAACAAATTCAACAACAACCTCAACATTTAAAAACACCCACAAATTCAAGAAGCACCTCAACATTGAAAAACAACAACAACCTCAACATTGAAAAACAGCAACAAATTCAACAACAACCTCAACATTGAAAAACAACAACAACCTCAACATTGAAAAACACCAACAAATTCAACAACAACCTCAACATTGAAAAACACCAACAAATTCAACAACAACCTCAACATTGAAAAACACCCACAAATTTAACAACAACCTCAACATTGAAAACCAACAACAACCTCAACATTGAAAAACACGAACAAATTCAACAACAACCTCAGCATTGAAAAACACCAAAAAATTCAACAACAACCTCAACATTGAAAAACACCAAACAAAGGCAACAACAACCTCAACATTGAAAAACAACAACAGCCTCAACATTGAAAAACACCAAGAAATTCAACAACAACCTCAACATTGAAAAACACCAACAAATTCAACAACAACCTCAACATTGAAAAACACCAACATATTGAACAACAACCTCAACATTGAAAAACAACAACAACCTCAACATTGAAAAACACCAACAAATTCAACACCAACCTCAACATTGAAAAACACAAACAAATTCAACAACAACCTCAATACTGAAAAACAGCAACAACCTCAACATTGAAAAACACCAACAAATTCAACAACAACCTCAAAATTGAAAAACACCAACAAATTCAACAATATCCTCAACATTGAAAAACAACAACAACCTCAAAATTGAAAAACACCAACAAATTCAACAACAGCCTCAACATTGAAAAACACCAACAAATTCAACAACAACCTCAACATTGAAAAACACCCACAAATTTAACAACAACTTCAACATTGAAAAACAACAACAACTTCAACATTGAAAAACACGAACAAATTCAACAACAACCTCAGCATTGAAAAACACCAACAAATTCAACAACAACCTCAACATTGAAAAACACCAACAAATTCAACAATAACCTCAACATTGAAAAACAACAACAACCTCAAAATTGAAAAACACCAACAAATTCAACAACAGCCTCAACATTGAAAAACACCAACAAATTCAACAACAACCTCAACATTGAAAAACACCCACAAATTTAACAACAACCTCAACATTGAAAAACAACAACAACTTCAACATTGAAAAACACGAACAAATTCAACAACAACCTCAGCATTGAAAAACACCAACAAATTCAACAACAACCTCAACATTGAAAAACACCAACAAATGCAACAACAACCTGAACATTGAAAAACAACAACAGCCTCAACATTGAAAAACACCAAGAAATTCAACAACAACCTCAACATTGAAAAACACCAAGAAATTCAACAACAACCTCAACATTGAAAAACAACAGCAACCTCAACATTGAAAAACACCAACAAATTCAACAACAACCTCAACATTGAAAAGCAACAACAACCTCAACATTGAAAAACACCAACAAATTCAACAACTTCAACATTGAAAAACACCAACAAATTCAACATCAACCTCGACATTGAAAAACACCAACAAATTCAACAACAACCTCAACATTGAAAAACAACAACAACCTCAACATTGAAAAACACCAACAAATTCAACAACAACCTCAACATTGATAAACACCAACATATTGAACAACCTCAACATTGAAAAACAACAACAACCTCAACATTGAAAAACACCAACAAATTCAACACCAACCTCAACATTGAAAAACACAAACAAATTCAACAACAACCTCAATACTGAAAAACAACAACAACCTCAACATTGAAAAACACCAAAAAATTCAACAACAACCTCAAAATTGAAAAACACCAACAAATTCAACAATAAGCTCAACATTGAAAAACAACAACAACCTCAAAATTGAAAAACACCAACAAATTCAACAACAACCTCAACATTGAAAAACACCAACAAATTCAACAACAACCTCAACATTGAAAAACACCCACAAATTTAACAACAACCTCAACATTGAAAAACAACAACAACCTCAACATTGAAAAACACGAACAAATTCAACAACAACCTCAGCATTGAAAAACACCAACAAATTCAACAACAACCTAAACATTGAAAATACCAACAAAGGAAACAACAACCTCAACATTGAAAAACAATAACAGCCTCAACATTGAAAAACACCAAGAAATTCAACAACAACCTCAACTTTGAAAAACACCAAGAAATTCAACAACAACCTCAACATTGAAAAACAACAACAACCTCAACATTGAAAAACAGCAACAAATTCAACAACAACCTCAACATTGAAAAACAACAGCAACCTCAACAGTGAAAAACACCAACAAATTCAACAACAACCTCAACATTGAAAATCAACAACAAATTCAACAACAACCTCAACATTGAAAAACAACAACAACCTCAACATTGAAAAACACCAACAAATTCAACAACAACCTCAACATTGAAAAACAACAACAACCTCAACATTGAAAAACACCAACAAATTCAACAACAACCTCAACATTTAAAAACACCAACAAATTCAACAAGGACCTCAACATTGAAAAACAACAACAACCTCAACATTGAAAAACACCAACAAATTCAACAACAACCTCAACATTGAAAAGCACCAACAAATTCAACATCAACCTCGACATTGAAAAACACCAACAAATTCAACAACAACCTCAACATTGTAAAACAACAACAACTTCAACACTGAAAAACACCAGGAAATTCAACAACAACCTCGACATTGAAAAACAACAACAAATTCAACAACAACCTCAACATTGAAAAACAACAACAACCTCAACATTGAAAAACACCAACAAGTTCAACAACAGCCTCAACATTGAAAAACAACACCATCTCAACATTGAAAAACAACAACAACCTCAACATTGAAAAACACCAACAAATTCAACAACAACTTCAACATTGAAAAACACCAACAAATTCAACATCAACCTCGACATTGAAAAACACCAACAAATTCAACAACAACCTCAACAGTGAAAATCACCAACAAATTGAACAACAACTTCAACATTGAAAAACAACAACAACCTCAACATTGAAAAACACCAACAAATTCAACAACAACTTCAACATTGAAAAACACCAACAAATTCAACATGAACCTCGACATTGAAAAACACCAACAAATTCAACAACAACCTCAACATTGAAAAACAACAACAACCTCAACATTGAAAAACACCAACAAATTCAACAACAACCTCAACATTGTAAAACAACAACAACTTCAACATTGAAAAACACCAAGAAATTCAACAACAACCTCGACATTGAAAAACAACATCAAATTCAACAACAACCTCAACATTGAAAAACAACAACAACCTCAACATTGAAAAAAACCGACAAATTCAACAACCTCAACATTGAAAAACAACAACAACCTCAACATTGAAAAACACCAACAAATTCAAAAACAACCTCAACATTTAAAAACAGCAAGAAATTCAACAAGCACCTCAACATTGAAAAACTACAACAACCTCAACATTGAAAAACACCAACAAATCCAACAACAACGTCAACATTGAAAAACAACAACAACCTCAACATTGAAAAACACCAACAAATTCAACAACAACCTCAACATTGAAAAACACCAACAAATTCAACAACAACCTCAACATTGAAAAACAACAACAACCTCAACATTGAAAAACACCAGCAAATTCAACAACAACCTCAACATTGAAAAACAGCAACAACCTCAACATTGAATAACACCAACAAATACAACAACAACCTCAACATTGAACAACACCAACAAATTCAACAAGAACCTCAACATTGAAAAACAACAACAACCTCAACATTGAAAAACACCAACAAATTCAACAACAACCTCAACATTGAAAAACAACAACAACCTCAACATTGAAAAACACCAAAAAATTCAACAACAAACTCGACATTGAAAAACAACAACAAATTCAACAACAACCTCAACATTGAAAAACAACAACAACCTCAACATTGAAAAACACCAACAAATCCAACAACAACCTCAACATTGAAAAGCACCAACAAATTCAACATCAACCTCGACATTGAAAAACACCAACAAATTCAACAACAACCTCAACATTGTAAAACAACAACAACTTCAACACTGAAAAACACCAGGAAATTCAACAACAACCTCGACATTGAAAAACAACAACAAATTCAACAACAACCTCAACATTGAAAAACAACAACAACCTCAACATTGAAAAACACCAACAAGTTCAACAACAGCCTCAACATTGAAAAACAACACCATCTCAACATTGAAAAACAACAACAACCTCAACATTGAAAAACACCAACAAATTCAACAACAACTTCAACATTGAAAAACACCAACAAATTCAACATCAACCTCGACATTGAAAAACACCAACAAATTCAACAACAACCTCAACAGTGAAAATCACCAACAAATTGAACAACAACTTCAACATTGAAAAACAACAACAACCTCAACATTGAAAAACACCAACAAATTCAACAACAACTTCAACATTGAAAAACACCAACAAATTCAACATGAACCTCGACATTGAAAAACACCAACAAATTCAACAACAACCTCAACATTGAAAAACAACAACAACCTCAACATTGAAAAACACCAACAAATTCAACAACAACCTCAACATTGTAAAACAACAACAACTTCAACATTGAGAAACACCAAGAAATTCAACAACAACCTCGACATTGAAAAACAACATCAAATTCAACAACAACCTCAACATTGAAAAACAACAACAACCTCAACATTGAAAAAAACCGACAAATTCAACAACCTCAACATTGAAAAACAACAACAACCTCAACATTGAAAAACACCAACAAATTCAAAAACAACCTCAACATTTAAAAACAGCAAGAAATTCAACAAGCACCTCAACATTGAAAAACTACAACAACCTCAACATTGAAAAACACCAACAAATCCAACAACAACGTCAACATTGAAAAACAACAACAACCTCAACATTGAAAAACACCAACAAATTCAACAACAACCTCAACATTGAAAAACACCAACAAATTCAACAACAACCTCAACATTGAAAAACAACAACAACCTCAACATTGAAAAACACCAGCAAATTCAACAACAACCTCAACATTGAAAAACAGCAACAACCTCAACATTGAATAACACCAACAAATACAACAACAACCTCAACATTGAACAACACCAACAAATTCAACAAGAACCTCAACATTGAAAAACAACAACAACCTCAACATTGAAAAACACCAACAAATTCAACAACAACCTCAACATTGAAAAACAACAACAACCTCAACATTGAAAAACACCAAAAAATTCAACAACAACTTCAACATTGAAAAACAGCAAGAAATTCAACAACAACCTCAACATTGAAAAACACCAACAAATTCAACAACAACCTCAACAGTGAAAATCACCAACAAATTGAACAACAAATTCAACATTGAAAAACAACAACAACCTCAACATTGACAAACACCAAAAAATTCAACAACAACTTCAACATTGAAAAACACCAACAAATTCAACATCAACCTCGACATTGAAAAACACCAACAAATTCAACAACCTCAACATTGAAAAACAACAACAACCTCAACATTGAAAAACACCAATAAATTCAACAACAACCTCAACATTGTAAAACAACAACAACTTCAACATTGAAAAACACCAAGAAATTCAACAACAACCTCGACATTGAAAAACAACAACAAATTCAACAACTACCTCAACATTGAAAAACAACAACAACCTCAACATTGAAAAACACCAATAAATTCAACAACAACCTCAACATTGTAAAACAACAACAACTTCAACATTGAAAAACACCAAGAAATTCAACAACAACCTCGACATTGAAAAACAACAACAAATTCAACAACTACCTCAACATTGAAAAACAACAACAACCTCAACATTGAAAAAAACCGACAAATTCAACAACAACCTCAACATTGAAAAACAACAACAACCTCAACATTGAAAAACACCAACAAATTCAACAACAACCTCAACATTTAAAAACAGCATGAAATTCAACAAGCACCTCAACATTGAAAAACTACAACAACCTCAACATTGAAAAACACCAACAAATTCAACAACAACCTCAACATTGAAAAACAACAACCTCAACATTAAAAAACACCAAATTCAACAACAACCTCAACATTGAAAATCAACAACAAATTCAACAACAACTTCAACATTGAAAAACAACAACAACCTCAACGTTGAAAAACACCAACAAATCCAACAACAACCTCAACATTGAAAAACAACAACCTCAACATTGAAAAACACCAACAAATTCAACAACAACCTCAACATTGAAAAACACCAACAAATTCAACAACAACCTCAACATTGAAAAACAACAACAACCTCAACATTGAAAAACACCAACAAATTCAACAACAACCTCAACATTGAAAAACAGCAACAACCTCAACATTGAATAACACCAACAAATACAACAGCAACCTCAACATTGAAAAACACCAACAAATTCAACAAGAACCTCAACATTGAAAAACACCAACAAATTCAACAACAACCTCAACATTGAAAAACAACAACAACCTCAACATTGAAAAACACCAAAAAATTCAACAACAACTTCAACATTGAAAAACAGCAAAAAATTCAACAACAACCTCGACATTGAAAAACACCAACAATTTCAACAACAACCTCAACATTGAAAAACAACAACAACCTCAACATTGAAAAACACCAACAAATTCAACAACAACCTCAACATTGAAAAACAACAACAACCTCAACATTGAAAAACACCAACAAATTCAACAACAACCTCAACATTTAAAAACACCAACAAATTCAACAAGGACCTCAACATTGAAAAACAACAACAACCTCAACATTGAAAAACACCAACAAATTCAACAACAACCTCAACATTGAAAAACACCAACAAATTCAACATCAACCTCGACATTGAAAAACACCAACAAATTCAACAACAACCTCAACATTGAAAAACAACAACAACCTCAACATTGAAAAACACCAACAAATTCAACAACAACCTCAACATTGTAAAACAACAACCACTTCAACACTGCAAAACACCAAGAAATTCAACAACAACCTCGACATTGAAAAACAACAACAAATTCAACAACAACCTCAACATTGAAAAACAACAACAACCTCAACATTGAAAAACAGCAACAAATTCAACAACAACCTCAACATTGAAAAACAACAGCAACCTCAACATTGAAAAACACCAACAAATTCAACAACAACCTCAACACTGAAAATCAACAACAAATTCAACAACAACCTCAACATTGAAAAACAACAACAACCTCAACATTGAAAAACACCAACAAATTCAACAACAACCTCAACATTGAAAAACAACAACAACCTCAACATTGACAAACACCAAAAAATTCAACAACAACTTCAACATTGAAAAACACCAACAAATTCAACATCAACCTCGACATTGAAAAACACCAACAAATTCAACAACCTCAACATTGAAAAACAACAACAACCTCAACATTGAAAAACACCAATAAATTCAACAACAACCTCAACATTGTAAAACAACAACAACTTCAACATTGAAAAACACCAAGAAATTCAACAACAACCTCGACATTGAAAAACAACAACAAATTCAACAACTACCTCAACATTGAAAAACAACAACAACCTCAACATTGAAAAAAACCGACAAATTCAACAACAACCTCAACATTGAAAAACAACAACAACCTCAACATTGAAAAACACCAACAAATTCAACAACAACCTCAACATTTAAAAACAGCATGAAATTCAACAAGCACCTCAACATTGAAAAACTACAACAACCTCAACATTGAAAAACACCAACAAATTCAACAACAACCTCAACATTGAAAAACAACAACCTCAACATTAAAAAACACCAAATTCAACAACAACCTCAACATTGAAAATCAACAACAAATTCAACAACAACTTCAACATTGAAAAACAACAACAACCTCAACGTTGAAAAACACCAACAAATCCAACAACAACCTCAACATTGAAAAACAACAACCTCAACATTGAAAAACACCAACAAATTCAACAACAACCTCAACATTGAAAAACACCAACAAATTCAACAACAACCTCAACATTGAAAAACAACAACAACCTCAACATTGAAAAACACCAACAAATTCAACAACAACCTCAACATTGAAAAACAGCAACAACCTCAACATTGAATAACACCAACAAATACAACAGCAACCTCAACATTGAAAAACACCAACAAATTCAACAAGAACCTCAACATTGAAAAACAACAAAAACCTCAACATTGAAAAACACCAACAAATTCAACAACAACCTCAACATTGAAAAACAACAACAACCTCAACATTGAAAAACACCAAAAAATTCAACAACAACTTCAACATTGAAAAACAGCAAAAAATTCAACAACAACCTCGACATTGAAAAACACCAACAATTTCAACAACAACCTCAACATTGAAAAACAACAACAACCTCAACATTGAAAAACACCAACAAATTCAACAACAACCTCAACATTGAAAAACAACAACAACCTCAACATTGAAAAACACCAACAAATTCAACAACAACCTCAACATTTAAAAACACCAACAAATTCAACAAGGACCTCAACATTGAAAAACAACAACAACCTCAACATTGAAAAACACCAACAAATTCAACAACAACCTCAACATTGAAAAACACCAACAAATTCAACATCAACCTCGACATTGAAAAACACCAACAAATTCAACAACAACCTCAACATTGAAAAACAACAACAACCTCAACATTGAAAAACACCAACAAATTCAACAACAACCTCAACATTGTAAAACAACAACAACTTCAACACTGCAAAACACCAAGAAATTCAACAACAACCTCGACATTGAAAAACAACAACAAATTCAACAACAACCTCAACATTGAAAAACAACAACAACCTCAACATTGAAAAACAGCAACAAATTCAACAACAACCTCAACATTGAAAAACAACAGCAACCTCAACATTGAAAAACACCAACAAATTCAACAACAACCTCAACACTGAAAATCAACAACAAATTCAACAACAACCTCAACATTGAAAAACAACAACAACCTCAACATTGAAAAACACCAACAAATTCAACAACAACCTCAACATTGAAAAACAACAACAACCTCAACATTGAAAAACACCAACAAATTCAACAACAACCTCAACATTTAAAAACACCAATAAATTCAACAAGGACCTCAACATTGAAAAACAACAACAACCTCAACATTGAAAAACACCAACAAATTCAACAACAACCTCAACATTGTAAAACACCAACAAATTCAACATCAACCTCGACATTGAAAAACACCAACAAATTCAACAACAACCTCAACATTGAAAAACAACAACAACCTCAACATTGAAAAACACCAACAAATTCAACAACAACCTCAACATTGTAAAACAACAACAACTTCAACACTGAAAAACACCAAGAAATTCAACAACAAACTCGACATTGAAAAACAACAACAAATTCAACAACAACCTCAACATTGAAAAACAACAACAACCTCAACATTGAAAAACACCAACAAATTCAACAACAGCCTCAACATTGAAAAACAACACCATCTCAACATTGAAAAACAACAACAACCTCAACATTGAAAGACACCAACAAATTCAACAACAACCTCAACAGTGAAAATCACCAACAAATTGAACAACAACTTCAACATTGAAAAACAACAACAACCTCAACATTGAAAAACACCAACAAATTCAACAACAACTTCAACATTGAAAAACACCAACAAATTCAACATCAACCTCGACATTGAAAAACACCAACAAATTCAACAACAACCTCAACATTGAAAAACAACAACAACCTCAACATTGAAAAACACCAACAAATTCAACAACAACCTCAACATTGTAAAACAACAACAACTTCAACATTGAAAAACACGAAGAAATTCAACAACAACCTCGACATTGAAAAACAACAACAAATTCAACAACAACCTCAACAATGAAAAACAACAACAACCTCAACATTGAAAAAAACCGACAAATTCAACAACCTCAACATTGAAAAACAACAACAACCACAACATTGAAAAACACCAACAAAATCAACAACAACCTCAACATTTAAAAACAGCAAGAAATTCAACAAGCACCTCAACATTGTAAAACTACAACAACCTCAACATTGAAAAACACCAACAAATTCAACAACAACCTCAACATTGAAAAACAACAACAACCTCAACATTGAAAAACACCAACAAATTCAACAACAACCTCAACATTGAAAATCAAGAACAAATTCAACAACAACTTCAACATTGAAAAACAACAACAACCTCAACGTTGAAAAACACCAACAAATCCAACAACAACCTCAACATTGAAAAACAACAACAACCTCAACACTGAAAAACACCAACAAATTCAACAACAACCTCAACATTGAAAAACACCAACAAATTCAACAACAACCTCAACATTGAAAAACAACAACAACCTCAACATTGAAAAACACCAACAAATTCAACAACAACCTCAACATTGAAAAACAGCAACAACCTCAACATTGAATAACACCAACAAATACAACAACAACCTCAACATTGAACAACACCAACAAATTCAACAAGAACCTCAACATTGAAAAACAACAACAACCTCATCATTGAAAAATACCAACAAATTCAACAACAACCTCAACATTGAAAAACAACAACAACCTCAACATTGAAAAACACCAAAAAATTCAACAACTTCAACATTGAAAAACAGCAAGAAATTCAACAACAACCTCAACATTGAAAAACACCAACAAATTCAACAACAACCTCAACATTGAAAAACAACAACAACCTCAACATTGAAAAACACCAACAAATTCAACAACAACCTCAACATTTAAAAGCACCAACAAATTCAACAAGGACCTCAACATTGAAAAACAACAACAACCTCAACATTGAAAAACACCAACAAATTCAACAACAACCTCGACATTGAGAAACACCAACAAATTCAACAACAACCTCAACATTGAAAAACAACAACAACCTCAACATTGAAAAACACCAACAAATTCAACAACAACCTCAACATTGTAAAACAACAACAACTTCAACACTGAAAAACACCAAGAAATTCAACAACAACCTCGACTTTGAAAAACAACAACAAATTCAACAACAACCTCAACATTGAAAACAACAACAACCTCAACATTGAAAAACACCAACAAATTCAACAACAACCTCAACATGGAAAAACAACAGCAACCTCAACATTGAAAAACACCAACAAATTCAACAACAACCTCAACATTGAAAATCAACAACAAATTCAACAACAACTTCAACATTGAAAAACAACAACAACCTCAACGTTGAAAAGCACCAACAAATGCAACAACAACCTCAACATTGAAAAACAACAACAACCTCAACATTGAAAAACACCAACAAATTCAACAACAACCTCAACTTTGAAAAACACCAACAAATTCAACAACAACCTCAACATTGAAAAACAACAACAACCTCAACATTGAAAAACACCAACAAATTCAACAACAACCTCAACATTGAAAAACAGCAACAACCTCAACATTGAATAACCCCAACAAATTCAACAACAACTCAACATTGAAAAACACCAGCAAATTCAACAACAACCTCAACATTTAAAAACAACAACAACCTCAACATTGAAAAACACCAACAAATTCAACAACAACCTCAACATTGAAAAACAACAACAACCTCAACATTGAAAAAAACCAAAAAATTCAACAACAACTTCAACATTGAAAAAAACCAAGAAATTCAACAACAACCTCAACATTGAAAAACAACAGCAACCTCAACATTGAAAAACACCAAAAAATTCAACAACTTCAACATTGAAAAACAGCAAGAAATTCAACAACAACCTCAACATTGAAAAACACCAACAAATTCAACAACAACCTCAACATTGAAAAACAACAACAACCTCAACATTGAAAAACACCAACAAATTCAACAACAACCTCAACATTTAAAAGCACCAACAAATTCAACAAGGACCTCAACATTGAAAAACAACAACAACCTCAACATTGAAAAACACCAACAAATTCAACAACAACCTCGATATTGAGAAACACCAACAAATTCAACAACAACCTCAACATTGAAAAACAACAACAACCTCAACATTGAAAAACACCAACAAATTCAACAACAACCTCAACATTGTAAAACAACAACAACTTCAACACTGAAAAACACCAAGAAATTCAACAACAACCTCGACTTTGAAAAACAACAACAAATTCAACAACAACCTCAACATTGAAAACAACAACAACCTCAACATTGAAAAACACCAACAAATTCAACAACAACCTCAACATGGAAAAACAACAGCAACCTCAACATTGAAAAACACCAACAAATTCAACAACAACCTCAACATTGAAAATCAACAACAAATTCAACAACAACTTCAACATTGAAAAACAACAACAACCTCAACGTTGAAAAGCACCAACAAATCCAACAACAACCTCAACATTGAAAAACAACAACAACCTCAACATTGAAAAACACCAACAAATTCAACAACAACCTCAACTTTGAAAAACACCAACAAATTCAACAACAACCTCAACATTGAAAAACAACAACAACCTCAACATTGAAAAACACCAACAAATTCAACAACAACCTCAACATTGAAAAACAGCAACAACCTCAACATTGAATAACCCCAACAAATTCAACAACAACTCAACATTGAAAAACACCAGCAAATTCAACAACAACCTCAACATTTAAAAACAACAACAACCTCAACATTGAAAAACACCAACAAATTCAACAACAACCTCAACATTGAAAAACAACAACAACCTCAACATTGAAAAACACCAAAAAATTCAACAACAACTTCAACATTGAAAAAAACCAAGAAATTCAACAACAACCTCAACATTGAAAAACAACAGCAACCTCAACATTGAAAAACACCAACAAATTCAACAACAACCTCAACATTGAAAAGCAACAACAACCTCAACATTGAAAAACACCAAAAATTTCAACAACTTCAACATTGAAAAACACCAAGAAATTCAACAACAACCTCGACATTGAAAAACACCAACAAATTCAACAACAACCTCAACATTGAAAAACAACAACATCCTCAACATTGAAAAACACCAACAAATTCAACAACAACCTCAACATTTAAAAACACCCACAAATTCAAGAAGCACCTCAACATTGAAAAACAACAACAACCTCAACATTGAAAAACAGCAACAAATTCAACAACAACCTCAACATTGAAAAACAACAACAACCTCAACATTGAAAAACACCAACAAATTCAACAACAACCTCAACATTGAAAAACACCAACAAATTCAACAACAACCTCAACATTGAAAAACACCCACAAATTTAACAACAACCTCAACATTGAAAACCAACAACAACCTCAACATTGAAAAACACGAACAAATTCAACAACAACCTCAGCATTGAAAAACACCAACAAATTCAACAACAACCTCAACATTGAAAAACACCAAACAAAGGCAACAACAACCTCAACATTGAAAAACAACAACAGCCTCAACATTGAAAAACACCAAGAAATTCAACAACAACCTCAACATTGAAAAACACCAACAAATTCAACAACAACCTCAACATTGAAAAACACCAACATATTGAACAACAACCTCAACATTGAAAAACAACAACAACCTCAACATTGAAAAACACCAACAAATTCAACACCAACCTCAACATTGAAAAACACAAACAAATTCAACAACAACCTCAATACTGAAAAACAGCAACAACCTCAACATTGAAAAACACCAACAAATTCAACAACAACCTCAACATTGAAAAACACCAACAAATTCAACAATATCCTCAACATTGAAAAACAACAACAACCTCAAAATTGAAAAACACCAACAAATTCAACAACAGCCTCAACATTGAAAAACACCAACAAATTCAACAACAACCTCAGCATTGAAAAACACCAACAAATTCAACAACAACCTCAACATTGAAAAACACCAACAAATGCAACAACAACCTGAACATTGAAAAACAACAACAGCCTCAACATTGAAAAACACCAAGAAATTCAACAACAACCTCAACATTGAAAAACACCAAGAAATTCAACAACAACCTCAACATTGAAAAACAACAGCAACCTCAACATTGAAAAACACCAACAAATTCAACAACAACCTCAACATTGAAAAGCAACAACAACCTCAACATTGAAAAACACCAACAAATTCAACAACAACTTCAACATTGAAAAACACCAACAAATTCAACATCAACCTCGACATTGAAAAACACCAACAAATTCAACAACAACCTCAACATTGAAAAACAACAACAACCTCAACATTGAAAAACACCAACAAATTCAACAACAACCTCAACATTGAAAAACACCAACATATTGAACAACCTCAACATTGAAAAACAACAACAACCTCAACATTGAAAAACACCAACAAATTCAACACCAACCTCAACATTGAAAAACACAAACAAATTCAACAACAACCTCAATACTGAAAAACAACAACAACCTCAACATTGAAAAACACCAAAAAATTCAACAACAACCTCAAAATTGAAAAACACCAACAAATTCAACAATAAGCTCAACATTGAAAAACAACAACAACCTCAAAATTGAAAAACACCAACAAATTCAACAACAACCTCAACATTGAAAAACACCAACAAATTCAACAACAACCTCAACATTGAAAAACACCCACAAATTTAACAACAACCTCAACATTGAAAAACAACAACAACCTCAACATTGAAAAACACGAACAAATTCAACAACAACCTCAGCATTGAAAAACACCAACAAATTCAACAACAACCTCAACATTGAAAATACCAACAAAGGAAACAACAACCTCAACATTGAAAAACAATAACAGCCTCAACATTGAAAAACACCAAGAAATTCAACAACAACCTCAACTTTGAAAAACACCAAGAAATTCAACAACAACCTCAACATTGAAAAACAACAACAACCTCAACATTGAAAAACAGCAACAAATTCAACAACAACCTCAACATTGAAAAACAACAGCAACCTCAACAGTGAAAAACACCAACAAATTCAACAACAACCTCAACATTGAAAAACACCAACAAATTCAACAACAACCTCAACATTGAAAAACAACAACAACCTCAACATTGAAAAACACCAACAAATTCAACAACAACCTCAACATTGAAAAACAGCAACAACCTCAACATTGAATAACACCAACAAATACAACAACAACCTCAACATTGAACAACACCAACAAATTCAACAAGAACCTCAACATTGAAAAACAACAACAACCTCATCATTGAAAAATACCAACAAATTCAACAACAACCTCAACATTGAAAAACAACAACAACCTCAACATTGAAAAACACCAAAAAATTCAACAACTTCAACATTGAAAAACAGCAAGAAATTCAACAACAACCTCAACATTGAAAAACACCAACAAATTCAACAACAACCTCAACATTGAAAAACAACAACAACCTCAACATTGAAAAACACCAACAAATTCAACAACAACCTCAACATTTAAAAGCACCAACAAATTCAACAAGGACCTCAACATTGAAAAACAACAACAACCTCAACATTGAAAAACACCAACAAATTCAACAACAACCTCGACATTGAGAAACACCAACAAATTCAACAACAACCTCAACATTGAAAAACAACAACAACCTCAACATTGAAAAACACCAACAAATTCAACAACAACCTCAACATTGTAAAACAACAACAACTTCAACACTGAAAAACACCAAGAAATTCAACAACAACCTCGACTTTGAAAAACAACAACAAATTCAACAACAACCTCAACATTGAAAACAACAACAACCTCAACATTGAAAAACACCAACAAATTCAACAACAACCTCAACATGGAAAAACAACAGCAACCTCAACATTGAAAAACACCAACAAATTCAACAACAACCTCAACATTGAAAATCAACAACAAATTCAACAACAACTTCAACATTGAAAAACAACAACAACCTCAACGTTGAAAAGCACCAACAAATGCAACAACAACCTCAACATTGAAAAACAACAACAACCTCAACATTGAAAAACACCAACAAATTCAACAACAACCTCAACTTTGAAAAACACCAACAAATTCAACAACAACCTCAACATTGAAAAACAACAACAACCTCAACATTGAAAAACAGCAACAACCTCAACATTGAATAACCCCAACAAATTCAACAACAACTCAACATTGAAAAACACCAGCAAATTCAACAACAACCTCAACATTTAAAAACAACAACAACCTCAACATTGAAAAACACCAACAAATTCAACAACAACCTCAACATTGAAAAACAACAACAACCTCAACATTGAAAAAAACCAAAAAATTCAACAACAACTTCAACATTGAAAAAAACCAAGAAATTCAACAACAACCTCAACATTGAAAAACAACAGCAACCTCAACATTGAAAAACACCAAAAAATTCAACAACTTCAACATTGAAAAACAGCAAGAAATTCAACAACAACCTCAACATTGAAAAACACCAACAAATTCAACAACAACCTCAACATTGAAAAACAACAACAACCTCAACATTGAAAAACACCAACAAATTCAACAACAACCTCAACATTTAAAAGCACCAACAAATTCAACAAGGACCTCAACATTGAAAAACAACAACAACCTCAACATTGAAAAACACCAACAAATTCAACAACAACCTCGATATTGAGAAACACCAACAAATTCAACAACAACCTCAACATTGAAAAACAACAACAACCTCAACATTGAAAAACACCAACAAATTCAACAACAACCTCAACATTGTAAAACAACAACAACTTCAACACTGAAAAACACCAAGAAATTCAACAACAACCTCGACTTTGAAAAACAACAACAAATTCAACAACAACCTCAACATTGAAAACAACAACAACCTCAACATTGAAAAACACCAACAAATTCAACAACAACCTCAACATGGAAAAACAACAGCAACCTCAACATTGAAAAACACCAACAAATTCAACAACAACCTCAACATTGAAAATCAACAACAAATTCAACAACAACTTCAACATTGAAAAACAACAACAACCTCAACGTTGAAAAGCACCAACAAATCCAACAACAACCTCAACATTGAAAAACAACAACAACCTCAACATTGAAAAACACCAACAAATTCAACAACAACCTCAACTTTGAAAAACACCAACAAATTCAACAACAACCTCAACATTGAAAAACAACAACAACCTCAACATTGAAAAACACCAACAAATTCAACAACAACCTCAACATTGAAAAACAGCAACAACCTCAACATTGAATAACCCCAACAAATTCAACAACAACTCAACATTGAAAAACACCAGCAAATTCAACAACAACCTCAACATTTAAAAACAACAACAACCTCAACATTGAAAAACACCAACAAATTCAACAACAACCTCAACATTGAAAAACAACAACAACCTCAACATTGAAAAACACCAAAAAATTCAACAACAACTTCAACATTGAAAAAAACCAAGAAATTCAACAACAACCTCAACATTGAAAAACAACAGCAACCTCAACATTGAAAAACACCAACAAATTCAACAACAACCTCAACATTGAAAAGCAACAACAACCTCAACATTGAAAAACACCAAAAATTTCAACAACTTCAACATTGAAAAACACCAAGAAATTCAACAACAACCTCGACATTGAAAAACACCAACAAATTCAACAACAACCTCAACATTGAAAAACAACAACATCCTCAACATTGAAAAACACCAACAAATTCAACAACAACCTCAACATTTAAAAACACCCACAAATTCAAGAAGCACCTCAACATTGAAAAACAACAACAACCTCAACATTGAAAAACAGCAACAAATTCAACAACAACCTCAACATTGAAAAACAACAACAACCTCAACATTGAAAAACACCAACAAATTCAACAACAACCTCAACATTGAAAAACACCAACAAATTCAACAACAACCTCAACATTGAAAAACACCCACAAATTTAACAACAACCTCAACATTGAAAACCAACAACAACCTCAACATTGAAAAACACGAACAAATTCAACAACAACCTCAGCATTGAAAAACACCAACAAATTCAACAACAACCTCAACATTGAAAAACACCAAACAAAGGCAACAACAACCTCAACATTGAAAAACAACAACAGCCTCAACATTGAAAAACACCAAGAAATTCAACAACAACCTCAACATTGAAAAACACCAACAAATTCAACAACAACCTCAACATTGAAAAACACCAACATATTGAACAACAACCTCAACATTGAAAAACAACAACAACCTCAACATTGAAAAACACCAACAAATTCAACACCAACCTCAACATTGAAAAACACAAACAAATTCAACAACAACCTCAATACTGAAAAACAGCAACAACCTCAACATTGAAAAACACCAACAAATTCAACAACAACCTCAACATTGAAAAACACCAACAAATTCAACAATATCCTCAACATTGAAAAACAACAACAACCTCAAAATTGAAAAACACCAACAAATTCAACAACAGCCTCAACATTGAAAAACACCAACAAATTCAACAACAACCTCAGCATTGAAAAACACCAACAAATTCAACAACAACCTCAACATTGAAAAACACCAACAAATGCAACAACAACCTGAACATTGAAAAACAACAACAGCCTCAACATTGAAAAACACCAAGAAATTCAACAACAACCTCAACATTGAAAAACACCAAGAAATTCAACAACAACCTCAACATTGAAAAACAACAGCAACCTCAACATTGAAAAACACCAACAAATTCAACAACAACCTCAACATTGAAAAGCAACAACAACCTCAACATTGAAAAACACCAACAAATTCAACAACAACTTCAACATTGAAAAACACCAACAAATTCAACATCAACCTCGACATTGAAAAACACCAACAAATTCAACAACAACCTCAACATTGAAAAACAACAACAACCTCAACATTGAAAAACACCAACAAATTCAACAACAACCTCAACATTGAAAAACACCAACATATTGAACAACCTCAACATTGAAAAACAACAACAACCTCAACATTGAAAAACACCAACAAATTCAACACCAACCTCAACATTGAAAAACACAAACAAATTCAACAACAACCTCAATACTGAAAAACAACAACAACCTCAACATTGAAAAACACCAAAAAATTCAACAACAACCTCAAAATTGAAAAACACCAACAAATTCAACAATAAGCTCAACATTGAAAAACAACAACAACCTCAAAATTGAAAAACAGCAACAAATTCAACAACAACCTCAACATTGAAAAACACCAACAAATTCAACAACAACCTCAACATTGAAAAACACCCACAAATTTAACAACAACCTCAACATTGAAAAACAACAACGTACCTCAACATTGAAAAACACGAACAAATTCAACAACAACCTCAGCATTGAAAAACACCAACAAATTCAACAACAACCTCAACATTGAAAATACCAACAAAGGAAACAACAACCTCAACATTGAAAAACAATAACAGCCTCAACATTGAAAAACACCAAGAAATTCAACAACAACCTCAACTTTGAAAAACACCAAGAAATTCAACAACAACCTCAACATTGAAAAACAACAACAACCTCAACATTGAAAAACAGCAACAAATTCAACAACAACCTCAACATTGAAAAACAACAGCAACCTCAACAGTGAAAAACACCAACAAATTCAACAACAACCTCAACATTGAAAATCAACAACAAATTCAACAACAACCTCAACATTGAAAAACAACAACAACCTCAACATTGAAAAACACCAACAAATTCAACAACAACCTCAACATTGAAAAACAACAACAACCTCAACATTGAAAAACACCAACAAATTCAACAACAACCTCAACATTTAAAAACACCAACAAATTCAACAAGGACCTCAACATTGAAAAACAACAACAACCTCAACATTGAAAAACACCAACAAATTCAACAACAACCTCAACATTGTAAAGCACCAACAAATTCAACATCAACCTCGACATTGAAAAACACCAACAAATTCAACAACAACCTCAACATTGTAAAACAACAACAACTTCAACACTGAAAAACACCAAGAAATTCAACAACAACCTCGACATTGAAAAACAACAACAAATTCAACAACAACCTCAACATTGAAAAACAACAACAACCTCAACATTGAAAAACACCAACAAATTCAACAACAGCCTCAACATTGAAAAACAACACCATCTCAACATTGAAAAACAACAACAACCTCAACATTGAAAAACACCAACAAATTCAACAACAACTTCAACATTGAAAAACACCAACAAATTCAACATCAACCTCGACATTGAAAAACACCAAGAAATTCAACAACAACCTCGACATTGAAAAACAACAACAAATTCAACAACAACCTCAACATTGAAAAACAACAACAACTTCAACATTGAAAAACACGAACAAATTCAACAACAACCTCAGCATTGAAAAACACCAACAAATTCAACAACAACCTCAACATTGAAAAACACCAACAAATTCAACAATAACCTCAACATTGAAAAACAACAACAACCTCAACATTGAAAAACACCAACAAATTCAACAACAGCCTCAACATTGAAAAACACCAACAAATTCAACAACAACCTCAACATTGAAAAACACCCACAAATTTAACAACAACCTCAACATTGAAAAACAACAACAACTTCAACATTGAAAAACACGAACAAATTCAACAACAACCTCAGCATTGAAAAACACCAACAAATTCAACAACAACCTCAACATTGAAAAACACCAACAAATGCAACAACAACCTGAACATTGAAAAACAACAACAGCCTCAACATTGAAAAACACCAAGAAATTCAACAACAACCTCAACATTGAAAAACACCAAGAAATTCAACAACAACCTCAACATTGAAAAACAACAGCAACCTCAACATTGAAAAACACCAACAAATTCAACAACAACCTCAACATTGAAAAGCAACAACAACCTCAACATTGAAAAACACCAACAAATTCAACAACAACTTCAACATTGAAAAACACCAACAAATTCAACATCAACCTCGACATTGAAAAACACCAACAAATTCAACAACAACCTCAACATTTAAAAACACCCACAAATTCAAGAAGCACCTCAACATTGAAAAACAACAACAACCTCAACATTGAAAAACAGCAACAAATTCAACAACAACCTCAACATTGAAAAACAACAACAACCTCAACATTGAAAAACACCAACAAATTCAACAACAACCTCAACATTGAAAAACACCAACAAATTCAACAACAACCTCAACATTGAAAAACACCCACAAATTTAACAACAACCTCAACATTGAAAACCAACAACAACCTCAACATTGAAAAACACGAACAAATTCAACAACAACCTCAGCATTGAAAAACACCAACAAATTCAACAACAACCTCAACATTGAAAAACACCAACAAATTCAACAACAACCTCAACATTGAAAAACACCCACAAATTTAACAACAACTTCAACATTGAAAAACAACAACAACTTCAACATTGAAAAACACGAACAAATTCAACAACAACCTCAGCATTGAAAAACACCAACAAATTCAACAACAACCTCAACATTGAAAAACACCAACAAATTCAACAATAACCTCAACATTGAAAAACAACAACAACCTCAAAATTGAAAAACACCAACAAATTCAACAACAGCCTCAACATTGAAAAACACCAACAAATTCAACAACAACCTCAACATTGAAAAACACCCACAAATTTAACAACAACCTCAACATTGAAAAACAACAACAACTTCAACATTGAAAAACACGAACAAATTCAACAACAACCTCAGCATTGAAAAACACCAACAAATTCAACAACAACCTCAACATTGAAAAACACCAACAAATGCAACAACAACCTGAACATTGAAAAACAACAACAGCCTCAACATTGAAAAACACCAAGAAATTCAACAACAACCTCAACATTGAAAAACACCAAGAAATTCAACAACAACCTCAACATTGAAAAACAACAGCAACCTCAACATTGAAAAACACCAACAAATTCAACAACAACCTCAACATTGAAAAGCAACAACAACCTCAACATTGAAAAACACCAACAAATTCAACAACAACTTCAACATTGAAAAACACCAACAAATTCAACATCAACCTCGACATTGAAAAACACCAACAAATTCAACAACAACCTCAACATTGAAAAACAACAACAACCTCAACATTGAAAAACACCAACAAATTCAACAACAACCTCAACATTGAAAAACACCAACATATTGAACAACCTCAACATTGAAAAACAACAACAACCTCAACATTGAAAAACACCAACAAATTCAACACCAACCTCAACATTGAAAAACACAAACAAATTCAACAACAACCTCAATACTGAAAAACAACAACAACCTCAACATTGAAAAACACCAAAAAATTCAACAACAACCTCAAAATTGAAAAACACCAACAAATTCAACAATAAGCTCAACATTGAAAAACAACAACAACCTCAAAATTGAAAAACACCAACAAATTCAACAACAACCTCAACATTGAAAAACACCAACAAATTCAACAACAACCTCAACATTGAAAAACACCCACAAATTTAACAACAACCTCAACATTGAAAAACAACAACAACCTCAACATTGAAAAACACGAACAAATTCAACAACAACCTCAGCATTGAAAAACACCAACAAATTCAACAACAACCTAAACATTGAAAATACCAACAAAGGAAACAACAACCTCAACATTGAAAAACAATAACAGCCTCAACATTGAAAAACACCAAGAAATTCAACAACAACCTCAACTTTGAAAAACACAAAGAAATTCAACAACAACCTCAACATTGAAAAACAACAACAACCTCAACATTGAAAAACAGCAACAAATTCAACAACAACCTCAACATTGAAAAACAACAGCAACCTCAACAGTGAAAAACACCAACAAATTCAACAACAACCTCAACATTGAAAATCAACAACAAATTCAACAACAACCTCAACATTGAAAAACAACAACAACCTCAACATTGAAAAACACCAACAAATTCAACAACAACCTCAACATTGAAAAACAACAACAACCTCAACATTGAAAAACACCAACAAATTCAACAACAACCTCAACATTTAAAAACACCAACAAATTCAACAAGGACCTCAACATTGAAAAACAACAACAACCTCAACATTGAAAAACACCAACAAATTCAACAACAACCTCAACATTGAAAAGCACCAACAAATTCAACATCAACCTCGACATTGAAAAACACCAACAAATTCAACAACAACCTCAACATTGTAAAACAACAACAACTTCAACACTGAAAAACACCAAGAAATTCAACAACAACCTCGACATTGAAAAACAACAACAAATTCAACAACAACCTCAACATTGAAAAACAACAACAACCTCAACATTGAAAAACACCAACAAATTCAACAACAGCCTCAACATTGAAAAACAACACCATCTCAACATTGAAAAACAACAACAACCTCAACATTGAAAAACACCAACAAATTCAACAACAACTTCAACATTGAAAAACACCAACAAATTCAACATCAACCTCGACATTGAAAAACACCAAGAAATTCAACAACAACCTCGACATTGAAAAACAACAACAAATTCAACAACAACCTCAACATTGAAAAACAACAACAACTTCAACATTGAAAAACACGAACAAATTCAACAACAACCTCAGCATTGAAAAACACCAACAAATTCAACAACAACCTCAACATTGAAAAACACCAACAAATTCAACAATAACCTCAACATTGAAAAACAACAACAACCTCAAAATTGAAAAACACCAACAAATTCAACAGCAGCCTCAACATTGAAAAACACCAACAAATTCAACAACAACCTCAACATTGAAAAACACCCACAAATTTAACAACAACCTCAACATTGAAAAACAACAACAACTTCAACATTGAAAAACACGAACAAATTCAACAACAACCTCAGCATTGAAAAACACCAACAAATTCAACAACAACCTCAACATTGAAAAACACCAACAAATGCAACAACAACCTGAACATTGAAAAACAACAACAGCCTCAACATTGAAAAACACCAAGAAATTCAACAACAACCTCAACATTGAAAAACACCAAGAAATTCAACAACAACCTCAACATTGAAAAACAACAGCAACCTCAACATTGAAAAACACCAACAAATTCAACAACAACCTCAACATTGAAAAGCAACAACAACCTCAACATTGAAAAACACCAACAAATTCAACAACAACTTCAACATTGAAAAACACCAACAAATTCAACATCAACCTCGACATTGAAAAACACCAACAAATTCAACAACAACCTCAACATTGAAAAACAACAACAACCTCAACATTGAAAAACACCAATAAATTCAACAACAACCTCAACATTGAAAAACACCAACATATTGAACAACCTCAACATTGAAAAACAACAACAACCTCAACATTGAAAAACACCAACAAATTCAACACCAACCTCAACATTGAAAAACACAAACAAATTCAACAACAACCTCAATACTGAAAAACAACAACAACCTCAACATTGAAAAACACCAAAAAATTCAACAACAACCTCAAAATTGAAAAACACCAACAAATTCAACAATAAGCTCAACATTGAAAAACAACAACAACCTCAAAATTGAAAAACACCAACAAATTCAACAACAACCTCAACATTGAAAAACACCAACAAATTCAACAACAACCTCAACATTGAAAAACACCCACAAATTTAACAACAACCTCAACATTGAAAAACAACAACAACCTCAACATTGAAAAACACGAACAAATTCAACAACAACCTCAGCATTGAAAAACACCAACAAATTCAACAACAACCTCAACATTGAAAATACCAACAAAGGAAACAACAACCTCAACATTGAAAAACAATAACAGCCTCAACATTGAAAAACACCAAGAAATTCAACAACAATCTCAACTTTGAAAAACACCAAGAAATTCAACAACAACCTCAACATTGAAAAACAACAACAACCTCAACATTGAAAAAGAGCAACAAATTCAACAACAACCTCAACATTGAAAAACAACAGCAACCTCAACAGTGAAAAACACCAACAAATTCAACAACAACCTCAACATTGAAAATCAACAACAAATTCAACAACAACCTCAACATTGAAAAACAACAACAACCTCAACATTGAAAAACACCAACAAATTCAACAACAACCTCAACATTGAAAAACAACAACAACCTCAACATTGAAAAACACCAACAAATTCAACAACAACCTCAACATTTAAAAACACCAACAAATTCAACAAGGACCTCAACATTGAAAAACAACAACAACCTCAACATTGAAAAACACCAACAAATTCAACAACAACCTCAACATTGAAAAGCACCAACAAATTCAACATCAACCTCGACATTGAAAAACACCAACAAATTCAACAACAACCTCAACATTGTAAAACAACAACAACTTCAACACTGAAAAACACCAAGAAATTCAACAACAACCTCGACATTGAAAAACAACAACAAATTCAACAACAACCTCAACATTGAAAAACAACAACAACCTCAACATTGAAAAACACCAACAAATTCAACAACAGCCTCAACATTGAAAAACAACACCATCTCAACATTGAAAAACAACAACAACCTCAACATTGAAAAACACCAACAAATTCAACAACAACTTCAACATTGAAAAACACCAACAAATTCAACATCAACCTCGACATTGAAAAACACCAACAAATTCAACAACAACCTCAACAGTGAAAATCACCAACAAATTGAACAACAACTTCAACATTGAAAAACAACAACAACCTCAACATTGAAAAACACCAACAAATTCAACAACAACTTCAACATTGAAAAACACCAACAAATTCAACATCAACCTCGACATTGAAAAACACCAACAAATTCAACAACAACCTCAACATTGAAAAACAACAACAACCTCAACATTGAAAAACACCAACAAATTCAACAACAACCTCAACATTGTAAAACAACAACAACTTCAACATTGAAAAACACCAAGAAATTCAACAACAACCTCGACATTGAAAAACAACAACAAATTCAACAACAACCTCAACATTGAAAAACAACAACAACCTCAACATTGAAAAAAACCGACAAATTCAACAACCTCAACATTGAAAAACAACATAACCTCAACATTGAAAAACACCAACAAATTCAAAAACAACCTCAACATTTAAAAACAGCAAGAAATTCAACAAGCACCTCAACATTGAAAAACTACAACAACCTCAACATTGAAAAACACCAACAAATCCAACAACAACCTCAACATTGAAAAACAACAACAACCTCAACATTGAAAAACACCAACAAATTCAACAACAACCTCAACATTGAAAAACACCAACAAATTCAACAACAACCTCAACATTGAAAAACAACAACAACCTCAACATTGAAAAACACCAGCAAATTCAACAACCTCAACATTGAAAAACAGCAACAACCTCAACATTGAATAACACCAACAAATACAACAACAACCTCAACATTGAACAACACCAACAAATTCAACAAGAACCTCAACATTGAAAAACAACAACAACCTCAACATTGAAAAACACCAACAAATTCAACAACAACCTCAACATTGAAAAACAACAACAACCTCAACATTGAAAAACACCAAAAAATTCAACAACAACTTCAACATTGAAAAAAACCAAGAAATTCAACAACAACCTCAACATTGAAAAACACCAACAAATTCAACATCAACCTCGACATTGAAAAACACCAACAAATTCAACAACAACCTCAACATTGAAAAACAACAACAACCTCAACATTGAAAAACACCAACAAATTCAACAACAACCTCAACATTGAAAAACACCAACATATTGAACAACCTCAACATTGAAAAACAACAACAACCTCAACATTGAAAAACACCAACAAATTCAACACCAACCTCAACATTGAAAAACACAATCAAATTCAACAACAACCTCAATACTGAAAAACAACAACAACCTCAACATTGAAAAACACCAAAAAATTCAACAACAACCTCAAAATTGAAAAACACCAACAAATTCAACAATAAGCTCAACATTGAAAAACAACAACAACCTCAAAATTGAAAAACACCAACAAATTCAACAACAACCTCAACATTGAAAAACACCAACAAATTCAACAACAACCTCAACATTGAAAAACACCCACAAATTTAACAACAACCTCAACATTGAAAAACAACAACAACCTCAACATTGAAAAACACGAACAAATTCAACAACAACCTCAGCATTGAAAAACACCAACAAATTCAACAACAACCTCAACATTGAAAATACCAACAAAGGAAACAACAACCTCAACATTGAAAAACAATAACAGCCTCAACATTGAAAAACACCAAGAAATTCAACAACAACCTCAACTTTGAAAAACACCAAGAAATTCAACAACAACCTCAACATTGAAAAACAACAACAACCTCAACATTGAAAAACAGCAACAAATTCAACAACAACCTCAACATTGAAAAACAACAGCAACCTCAACAGTGAAAAACACCAACAAATTCAACAACAACCTCAACATTGAAAATCAACAACAAATTCAACAACAACCTCAACATTGAAAAACAACAACAACCTCAACATTGAAAAACACCTACAAATTCAACAACAACCTCAACATTCAAAAACAACAACAACCTCAACATTGAAAAACACCAACAAATTCAACAACAACCTCAACATTTAAAAACACCAACAAATTCAACAAGGACCTCAACATTGAAAAACAACAACAACCTCAACATTGAAAAACACCAACAAATTCAACAACAACCTCAACATTGAAAAGCACCAACAAATTCAACATCAACCTCGACATTGAAAAACACCAACAAATTCAACAACAACCTCAACATTGTAAAACAACAACAACTTCAACACTGAAAAACACCAAGAAATTCAACAACAACCTCGACATTGAAAAACAACAACAAATTCAACAACAACCTCAACATTGAAAAACAACAACAACCTCAACATTGAAAAACACCAACAAATTCAACAACAGCCTCAACATTGAAAAACAACACCATCTCAACATTGAAAAACAACACCAACCTCAACATTGAAAAACACAATCAAATTCAACAACAACCTCAATACTGAAAAACAACAACAACCTCAACATTGAAAAACACCAAAAAATTCAACAACAACCTCAAAATTGAAAAACACCAACAAATTCAACAATAAGCTCAACATTGAAAAACAACAACAACCTCAAAATTGAAAAACACCAACAAATTCAACAACAACCTCAACATTGAAAAACACCAACAAATTCAACAACAACCTCAACATTGAAAAACACCCACAAATTTAACAACAACCTCAACATTGAAAAACAACAACAACCTCAACATTGAAAAACACGAACAAATTCAACAACAACCTCAGCATTGAAAAACAACAACAAATTCAACAACAACCTCAACATTGAAAATACCAACAAAGGAAACAACAACCTCAACATTGAAAAACAATAACAGCCTCAACATTGAAAAACACCAAGAAATTCAACAACAACCTCAACTTTGAAAAACACCAAGAAATTCAACAACAACCTCAACATTGAAAAACAACAACAACCTCAACATTGAAAAACAGCAACAAATTCAACAACAACCTCAACATTGAAAAACAACAGCAACCTCAACAGTGAAAAACACCAACAAATTCAACAACAACCTCAACATTGAAAATCAACAACAAATTCAACAACAACCTCAACATTGAAAAACAACAACAACCTCAACATTGAAAAACACCTACAAATTCAACAACAACCTCAACATTCAAAAACAACAACAACCTCAACATTGAAAAACACCAACAAATTCAACAACAACCTCAACATTTAAAAACACCAACAAATTCAACAAGGACCTCAACATTGAAAAACAACAACAACCTCAACATTGAAAAACACCAACAAATTCAACAACAACCTCAACATTGAAAAGCACCAACAAATTCAACATCAACCTCGACATTGAAAAACACCAACAAATTCAACAACAACCTCAACATTGTAAAACAACAACAACTTCAACACTGAAAAACACCAAGAAATTCAACAACAACCTCGACATTGAAAAACAACAACAAATTCAACAACAACCTCAACATTGAAAAACAACAACAACCTCAACATTGAAAAACACCAACAAATTCAACAACAGCCTCAACATTGAAAAACAACACCATCTCAACATTGAAAAACAACAACAACCTCAACATTGAAAAACACCAACAAATTCAACAACAACTTCAACATTGAAAAACACCAACAAATTCAACATCAACCTCGACATTGAAAAACACCAACAAATTCAACAACAACCTCAACAGTGAAAATCACCAACAAATTGAACAACAACTTCAACATTGAAAAACAACAACAACCTCAACATTGAAAAACACCAACAAATTCAACAACAACTTCAACATTGAAAAACACCAACAAATTCAACATCAACCTCGACATTGAAAAACACCAACAAATTCAACAACAACCTCAACATTGAAAAACAACAACAACCTCAACATTGAAAAACACCAACAAATTCAACAACAACCTCAACATTGTAAAACAACAACAACTTCAACATTGAAAAACACCAAGAAATTCAACAACAACCTCGACATTGAAAAACAACAACAAATTCAACAACAAACTCAACATTGAAAAACAACAACAACCTCAACATTGAAAAAAACCGACAAATTCAACAACCTCAACATTGAAAAACAACAACAACCTCAACATTGAAAAACACCAACAAATTCAAAAACAACCTCAACATTTAAAAACAGCAAGAAATTCAACAAGCACCTCAACATTGAAAAACTACAACAACCTCAACATTGAAAAACACCAACAAATTCAACAACAACCTCAACATTGAAAAACACCAACAAATTCAACAACAACCTCAACATTGAAAAACAACAACAACCTCAACATTGAAAAACACCAGCAAATTCAACAACAACCTCAACATTGAAAAACAGCAACAACCTCAACATTGAACAACACCAACAGATTCAACAAGAACCTCAACATTGAAAAACAACAACAACCTCAACATTGAAAAACACCAACAAATTCAACAACAACCTCAACATTGCAAAACAACAACAACCTCAACATTGAAAAACACCAAAAAATTCAACAACAACTTCAACATTGAAAAACAGCAAGAAATTCAACAACAACCTCGACATTGAAAAACACCAACAAATTCAACAACAACTTCAACATTGAAAAACACCAACAAATTCAACATCAACCTCGACATTGAAAAACACCAACAAATTCAACAACAACCTCAACATTGAAAAACAACAACAACCTCAACATTGAAAAACACCAACAAATTCAACAACAACCTCAACATTGAAAAACACCAACATATTGAACAACCTCAACATTGAAAAACAACAACAACCTCAACATTGAAAAACACCAACAAATTCAACACCAACCTCAACATTGAAAAACACAAACAAATTCAACAACAACCTCAATACTGAAAAACAACAACAACCTCAACATTGAAAAACACCAAAAAATTTAACAACAACCTCAAAATTGAAAAACACCAACAAATTCAACAATAAGCTCAACATTGAAAAACAACAACAACCTCAAAATTGAAAAACACCAACAAATTCAACAACAACCTCAACATTGAAAAACACCAACAAATTCAACAACAACCTCAACATTGAAAAACACCCACAAATTTAACAACAACCTCAACATTGAAAAACAACAACAACCTCAACATTGAAAAACACGAACAAATTCAACAACAACCTCAGCATTGAAAAACACCAAGAAATTCAACAACAACCTCGACATTGAAAAACAACAACAAATTCAACAACAACCTCAACATTGAAAAACAACAACAACCTCAACATTGAAAAACACCAACAAATTCAACAACAGCCTCAACATTGAAAAACAACACCATCTCAACATTGAAAAACAACAACAACCTCAACATTGAAAAACAACAACAAATTCAACAACAACTTCAACATTGAAAAACACCAACAAATTCAACATCAACCTCGACATTGAAAAACACCAACAAATTCAACAACAACCTCAACAGTGAAAATCACCAACAAATTGAACAACAACTTCAACATTGAAAAACAACAACAACCTCAACATTGAAAAACACCAACAAATTCAACAACAACTTCAACATTGAAAAACACCAACAAATTCAACATCAACCTCGACATTGAAAAACACCAACAAATTCAACAACAACCTCAACATTGAAAAACAACAACAACCTCAACATTGAAAAACACCAACAAATTCAACAACAACCTCAACATTGTAAAACAACAACAACTTCAACATTGAAAAACACCAAGAAATTCAACAACAACCTCGACATTGAAAAACAACAACAAATTCAACAACAACCTCAACATTGAAAAACAACAACAACCTCAACATTGAAAAACACCAACAAATTCAAAAACAACCTCAACATTTAAAATTGCAAGAAATTCAACAAGCCCCTCAACATTGAAAAACTACAACAACCTCAACATTGAAAAACACCAACAAATCCAACAACAACCTCAACATTGAAAAACAACAACAACCTCAACATTGAAAAACACCAACAAATTCAACAACAACCTCAACATTGAAAAACACCAACAAATTCAACAACAACCTCAACATTGAAAAACACCAACAAATTCAACAACAACCTCAACATTGAAAAACAACAACAACCTCAACATTGAAAAACACCAGCAAATTCAACAACAACCTCAACATTGAAAAACAGCAACAACCTCAACATTGAATAACACCAACAAATACAACAACAACCTCAACATTGAACAACACCAACAAATTCAACAAGAACCTCAACATTGAAAAACAACAACAACCTCAACATTGAAAAACACCAACAAATTCAACAACAACCTCAACATTGCAAAACAACAACAACCTCAACATTGAAAAACACCAAAAAATTCAACAACAACTTCAACATTGAAAAACAGCAAGAAATTCAACAACAACCTCGACATTGAAAAACACCAACAAATTCAACAACAACTTCAACATTGAAAAACACCAACAAATTCAACATCAACCTCGACATTGAAAAACACCAACAAATTCAACAACAACCTCAACATTGAAAAACAACAACAACCTCAACATTGAAAAACACCAACAAATTCAACAACAACCTCAACATTGAAAAACACCAACATATTGAACAACCTCAACATTGAAAAACAACAACAACCTCAACATTGAAAAACACCAACAAATTCAACACCAACCTCAACATTGAAAAACACAAACAAATTCAACAACAACCTCAATACTGAAAAACAACAACAACCTCAACATTGAAAAACACCAAAAAATTTAACAACAACCTCAAAATTGAAAAACACCAACAAATTCAACAATAAGCTCAACATTGAAAAACAACAACAACCTCAAAATTGAAAAACACCAACAAATTCAACAACAACCTCAACATTGAAAAACACCAACAAATTCAACAACAACCTCAACATTGAAAAACACCCACAAATTTAACAACAACCTCAACATTGAAAAACAACAACAACCTCAACATTGAAAAACACGAACAAATTCAACAACAACCTCAGCATTGAAAAACACCAAGAAATTCAACAACAACCTCGACATTGAAAAACAACAACAAATTCAACAACAACCTCAACATTGAAAAACAACAACAACCTCAACATTGAAAAACACCAACAAATTCAACAACAGCCTCAACATTGAAAAACAACACCATCTCAACATTGAAAAACAACAACAACCTCAACATTGAAAAACAACAACAAATTCAACAACAACTTCAACATTGAAAAACACCAACAAATTCAACATCAACCTCGACATTGAAAAACACCAACAAATTCAACAACAACCTCAACAGTGAAAATCACCAACAAATTGAACAACAACTTCAACATTGAAAAACAACAACAACCTCAACATTGAAAAACACCAACAAATTCAACAACAACTTCAACATTGAAAAACACCAACAAATTCAACATCAACCTCGACATTGAAAAACACCAACAAATTCAACAACAACCTCAACATTGAAAAACAACAACAACCTCAACATTGAAAAACACCAACAAATTCAACAACAACCTCAACATTGTAAAACAACAACAACTTCAACATTGAAAAACACCAAGAAATTCAACAACAACCTCGACATTGAAAAACAACAACAAATTCAACAACAACCTCAACATTGAAAAACAACAACAACCTCAACATTGAAAAACACCAACAAATTCAAAAACAACCTCAACATTTAAAATTGCAAGAAATTCAACAAGCCCCTCAACATTGAAAAACTACAACAACCTCAACATTGAAAAACACCAACAAATCCAACAACAACGTCAACATTGAAAAACAACAACAACCTCAACATTGAAAAACACCAACAAATTCAACAACAACCTCAACATTGAAAAACACCAACAAATTCAACAACAACCTCAACATTGAAAAACAACAACAACCTGAACATTGAAAAACACCAGCAAATTCAACAACAACCTCAACATTGAAAAACAGCAACAACCTCAACATTGAATAACACCAACAAATACAACAACAACCTCAACATTGAACAACACCAACAAATTCAACAAGAACCTCAACATTGAAAAACAACAACAACCTCAACATTGAAAAACACCAACAAATTCAACAACAACCTCAACATTGCAAAACAACAACAACCTCAACATTGAAAAACACCAAAAAATTCAACAACAACTTCAACATTGAAAAACAGCAAGAAATTCAACAACAACCTCGACATTGAAAAACACCAACAAATTCAACAACAACTTCAACATTGAAAAACACCAACAAATTCAACATCAACCTCGACATTGAAAAACACCAACAAATTCAACAACAACCTCAACATTGAAAAACAACAACAACCTCAACATTGAAAAACACCAACAAATTCAACAACAACCTCAACATTGAAAAACACCAACATATTGAACAACCTCAACATTGAAAAACAACAACAACCTCAACATTGAAAAACACCAACAAATTCAACACCAACCTCAACATTGAAAAACACAAACAAATTCAACAACAACCTCAATACTGAAAAACAACAACAACCTCAACATTGAAAAACACCAAAAAATTTAACAACAACCTCAAAATTGAAAAACACCAACAAATTCAACAATAAGCTCAACATTGAAAAACAACAACAACCTCAAAATTGAAAAACACCAACAAATTCAACAACAACCTCAACATTGAAAAACACCAACAAATTCAACAACAACCTCAACATTGAAAAACACCCACAAATTTAACAACAACCTCAACATTGAAAAACAACAACAACCTCAACATTGAAAAACACGAACAAATTCAACAACAACCTCAGCATTGAAAAACACCAACAAATTCAACAACAACCTCAACATTGAAAATACCAACAAAGGAAACAACAACCTCAACATTGAAAAACAATAACAGCCTCAACATTGAAAAACACCACGAAATTCAACAACAACCTCAACTTTGAAAAACACCAAGAAATTCAACAACAACCTCAACATTGAAAAACAACAACAACCTCAACATTGAAAAACAGCAACAAATTCAACAACAACCTCAACATTGAAAAACAACAGCAACCTCAACAGTGAAAAACACCAACAAATTCAACAACAACCTCAACATTGAAAATCAACAACAAATTCAACAACAACCTCAACATTGAAAAACAACAACAACCTCAACATTGAAAAACACCAACAAATTCAACAACAACCTCAACATTGAAAAACAACAACAACCTCAACATTGAAAAACACCAACAAATTCAACAACAACCTCAACATTTAAAAACACCAACAAATTCAACAAGGACCTCAACATTGAAAAACAACAACAACCTCAACATTGAAAAACACCAACAAATTCAACAACAACCTCAACATTGAAAAGCACCAACAAATTCAACATCAACCTCGACATTGAAAAACACCAACAAATTCAACAACAACCTCAACATTGTAAAACAACAACAACTTCAACACTGAAAAACACCAAGAAATTCAACAACAACCTCGACATTGAAAAACAACAACAAATTCAACAACAACCTCAACATTGAAAAACAACAACAACCTCAACATTGAAAAACACCAACAAATTCAACAACAGCCTCAACATTGAAAAACAACAACATCTCAACATTGAAAAACAACAACAACCTCAACATTGAAAAACACCAACAAATTCAACAACAACTTCAACATTGAAAAACACCAACAAATTCAACATCAACCTCGACATTGAAAAACACCAACAAATTCAACAACAACCTCAACAGTGAAAATCACCAACAAATTGAACAACTTCAACATTGAAAAACAACAACAACCTCAACATTGAAAAACACCAACGAATTCAACAACAACTTCAACATTGAAAAACACCAACAAATTCAACATCAACCACGACATTGAAAAACACCAACAAATTCAACAACAACCTCAACATTGAAAAACAACAACAACCTCAACATTGAAAAACACCAACAAATTCAACAACAACCTCAACATTGTAAAACAACAACAACTTCAACATTGAAAAACACCAAGAAATTCAACAACAACCTCGACATTGAAAAACAACAACAAATTCAACAACAACCTCAACATTGAAAAACAACAACAACCTCAACATTGAAAAAAACCGACAAATTCAACAACCTCAACATTGAAAAACAACAACAACCTCAACATTGAAAAACACCAACAAATTCAAAAACAACCTCAACATTTAAAAACAGCAAGAAATTCAACAAGCACCTCAACATTGAAAAACTACAACAACCTCAACATTGAAAAACACCAACAAATCCAACAACAACCTCAACATTGAAAAACAACAACAACCTCAACATTAAAAAACACCAACAAATTCAACAACAACCTCAACATTGAAAAACACCAACAAATTCAACAACAACCTCAACATTGAAAAACAACAACAACCTCAACATTGAAAAACACCAGCAAATTCAACAACAACCTCAACATTGAAAAACAGCAACAACCTCAACATTGAATAACACCAACAAATACAACAACAACCTCAACATTGAACAACACAAACAAATTCAACAAGAACCTCAACATTGAAAAACAACAACAACCTCAACATTGAAAAACACCAACAAATTCAACAACAACCTCAACATTGAAAAACAACAACAACCTCAACATTGAAAAACACCAAAAAATTCAACAACAACTTCAACATTGAAAAACAGCAAGAAATTCAACAACAACCTCGACATTGAAAAACACCAACAAATTCAACAACAACCTCAACATTGAAAAACAACAACAATCTCAACATTGAAAAACACCAACAAATTCAACAACAACCTCAACATTGAAAAACAACAACAACCTCAACATTGAAAAACACCAACAAATTCAACAAGAACCTCAACATTTAAAAGCACCAACAAATTCAACCAGGACCTCAACATTGAAAAGCAACAACAACCTCAACATTGAAAAACACCAACAAATTCAACAACAACCTCAACATTGAAAAACACCAACAAATTCAACAACAACCTCGACATTGAAAAACACCAACAAATTCAACAACAACCTCAACATTGAAAAACAACAACAACCTCAACATTGAAAAACACCAACAAATTCAACAACAACCTCAACATTGTAAAACAACAACAACTTCAACACTGAAAAACACCAAGAAATTCAACAACAACCTCGACATTGAAAAACAACAACAAATTCAACAACAACCTCAACATTGAAAACAACAACAACCTCAACATTGAAAAACACCAACAAATTCAACAACAACCTCAACATTGAAAAACAACAGCAACCTCAACATTGAAAAACACCGACAAATTCAACACAACCTCAACATTGAAAATCAACAACAAATTCAACAACAACTTCAACATTGAAAAACAACAACAACCTCAACGTTGAAAAGCACCAACAAATCCAACAACAACCTCAACATTGAAAAACAACAACAACCTCAACATTGAAAAACACGAACAAATTCAACAACAACCTCAACTTTGAAAAACAACAACAAATTCAACAACAACCTCAACATTGAAAAACAACAACAACCTCAACATTGAAAAACACCAACAAATTCAACAACAACCTCAACATTGAAAAACAGCAACAACCTCAACATTGAATAACCCCAACAAATTCAACAACAACTCAACATTGAAAAACACCAACAAATTCAACAACAACCTCAACATTTAAAAACAACAACAACCTCAACATTGAAAAACACCAACAAATTCAACAACAACCTCAACATTGAAAAACAACAACAACCTCAACATTGAAAAACACCAAAAAATTCAACAACAACTTCAACATTGAAAAAAACCAAGAAATTCAACAACAACCTCAACTTTGAAAAACAACAGCAACCTCAACATTGAAAAACACCAACAAATTCAACAACAACCTCAACATTGAAAAGCAACAACAACCTCAACATTGAAAAACACCAAAAATTTCAACAACAACTTCAACATTGAAAAACACCAAGAAATTCAACAACAACCTCGACATTGAAAAACACCAACAAATTCAACAACAACCTCAACATTGAAAAACAACAACAACCTCAACATTGAAAAACACCAACAAATTCAACAACAACCTCAACATTGAAAAACAACAACAACCTCAACATTGAAAAACACCAACTAATTCAACAACAACCTCAACATTGAAAATCAACAACAAATTCAACAACAACTTCAACATTGAAAAACAACAACAACCTCAACGTTGAAAAACACCAACAAATCCAACAACAACCTCAACATTGAAAAACAACAACAACCTCAACATTGAAAAACACCAACAAATTCAACAACAACCTCAACATTGAAAAACAGCAACAAATTCAACAACAACCTCAACATTGAAAAACAACAACAACCTCAACATTGAAAAACACCAACAAATTCAACAACAACCTCAACATTGAAAAACAGCAACAACCTCAACATTGAATAACACCAACAATTACAACAACAACCTCAACATTGAACAACACCAACAAATTCAACAAGAACCTCAACATTGAAAAACAACAACAACCTCAACATTGAAAAACACCAACAAATTCAACAACAACCTCAACATTGAAAAACAACAACAACCTCAACGTTGAAAAACACCAACAAATCCAACAACAACCTCAACATTGAAAAACAACAACAACCTCAACATTGAAAAACACCAAAAAATTCAACAACAACTTCAACACTGAAAAACAGCAAGAAATTCAACAACAACCTCGACATTGAAAAACACCAACAAATTCAACAACAACCTCAACATTGAAAAACACCAACAAATTCAACAACAACCTCAACATTGAAAAACAACAACAACCTCAACATTTGAAAACACCAACAAATTCAACAACAACCTCAACATTGAAAAACAGCAACAACCTCAACATTGAATAACACCAACAAATACAACAACAACCTCAACATTGAACAACACCAACAAATTCAACAAGAACCTCAACATTGAAAAACAACAACAACCTCAACATTGAAAAACACCAACAAATTCAACAACAAGCTCAACATTGAAAAACAACAACAACCTCAACATTGAAAAACACCAAAAAATTCAACAACAACTTCAACATTGAAAAACAGCAAGAAATTCAACAACAACCTCGACTTTGAAAAACACCAACAAATTCAACAACAACCTCAACTTTGAAAAACAACAACAATCTCAACATTGAAAAACACCAACAAATTCAACATCAACCTCAACATTGAAAAACAACAACAACCTCAACATTGAAAAACACCAACAAATTCAACAACAACCTCAACATTTAAAGCACCAACAAATTCAACAAGGACCTCAACATTGAAAAGCAACAACAACCTCAACATTGAAAAACACCAACAAATTCAACAACAACCTCAACATTGAAAAACACCAACAAATTCAACAACAACCTCGACATTGAAAAACAACAACAAATTCAACAACAACCTCAACATTGAAAACAACAACAACCTCAACATTGAAAAACACCAACAAATTCAACAACAACCTCAACATTGAAAAACAACGGCAACCTCAACATTGAAAAACACCAAAAAATTCAACAACAACCTCAACATTGAAAAACAGCAACAACCTCAACATTGAATAACCCCAACAAATTCAACAACAACGCAACATTGAAAAACACCAACAAATTCAACAACAACCTCAACATTTAAAAACAACAACAACCTCAACATTGAAAAACACCAACAAATTCAACAACAACCTCAACATTGAAAAACAACAACAACCTCAACATTGAAAAACACCAAAAAATTCAACAACAACTTCAACATTGAAAAAAACCAGGAAATTCAACAACAACCTCAACATTGAAAAACAACAGCAACCTCAACATTGAAAAACACCAACAAATTCAACAACAACCTCAACATTGTAAAGCAACAACAACCTCAAAATTGAAAAACACCAAAAATTTCAACAACAACTTCAACATTGAAAAACACCAAGAAATTCAACAACAACCTCGACATTGAAAAACACCAACAAATTCAACAACAACCTCAACATTGAAAAACAACAACAACCTCAACATTGAAAAACACCAACAAATTCACCAACAACCTCAACATTGAAAAACAACAACAACCTCAACATTGAAAAACACCAACTAATTCAACAACAACCTCAACATTGAAAATCAACAACAAATTCAACATTGAAAAACACCAACAAATTCAACATCAACCTCAACATTGAAAAACACCAACAAATTCAACAACAACCTCGACATTGAAAAACACCAACAAATTCAACAACAACCTCAACATTGAAAAACAACAGCAACCTCAACATTGAAAAACACCAACAAATTCAACAACAACCCCAACATTGAAAAACACCAACAAATTCAACAACAACCTCGACATTGAAAAACACCAACAAATTCAACAACAACCTCAACATTGAAAAACAACAACAACCTCAACATTGAAAAACACCAACAAATTCAACAACAACCTCAACATTGTAAAACAACAACAACTTCAACACTGAAAAACTCCAAGAAATTCAACAACAACTTCGACATTGAAAAACAACAACAAATTCAACAACAACCTCAACATTGAAAACAACAACAACCTCAACATTGAAAAACACCAACAAATTCAACAACAACCTCAACATTGAAAAACAACAGCAACCTCAACATTGAAAAACACCAACAAATTCAACACAACCTCAACATTGAAAATCAACAACAAATTCAACAACAACTTCAACATTGAAAAACAACAACAACCTCAACGTTGAAAAGCACCAACAAATCCAACAACAACCTCAACATTGAAAAACAACAACAACCTCAACATTGAAAAACACCAACAAATTAAACAACAACCTCAACTTTGAAAAACAACAACAAATTCAACAACAACCTCAACATTGAAAAACAACAACAACCTCAACATTGAAAAACACCAACAAATTCAACAACAACCTCAACATTGAAAAACAGCAACAACCTCAACATTGAATAACCCCAACAAATTCAACAACAACGCAACATTGAAAAACACCAACAAATTCAACAACAACCTCAACATTTAAAAACAACAACAACCTCAACATTGAAAAACACCAACAAATTCAACAACAACTTCAACATTGAAAAAAACCAAGAAATTCAACAACAACCTCGACATTGAAAAACACCAACAAATTCAACAACAACCTCAACATTGAAAAACAACAACAACCTCAACATTGAAAAACACCAACAAATTCAACAACAACCTCAACATTGAAAAACAACAACAACCTCAACATTGAAAAACACAAACAAATTCAACAACAACCTCAATACTGAAAAACAACAACAACCTCAACATTGAAAAACACCAAAAAATTTAACAACAACCTCAAAATTGAAAAACACCAACAAATTCAACAATAAGCTCAACATTGAAAAACAACAACAACCTCAAAATTGAAAAACACCAACAAATTCAACAACAACCTCAACATTGAAAAACACCAACAAATTCAACAACAACCTCAACATTGAAAAACACCCACAAATTTAACAACAACCTCAACATTGAAAAACAACAACAACCTCAACATTGAAAAACACGAACAAATTCAACAACAACCTCAGCATTGAAAAACACCAACAAATTCAACAACAACCTCAACATTGAAAATACCAACAAAGGAAACAACAACCTCAACATTGAAAAACAATAACAGCCTCAACATTGAAAAACACCACGAAATTCAACAACAACCTCAACTTTGAAAAACACCAAGAAATTCAACAACAACCTCAACATTGAAAAACAACAACAACCTCAACATTGAAAAACAGCAACAAATTCAACAACAACCTCAACATTGAAAAACAACAGCAACCTCAACAGTGAAAAACACCAACAAATTCAACAACAACCTCAACATTGAAAATCAACAACAAATTCAACAACAACCTCAACATTGAAAAACAACAACAACCTCAACATTGAAAAACACCAACAAATTCAACAACAACCTCAACATTGAAAAACAACAACAACCTCAACATTGAAAAACACCAACAAATTCAACAACAACCTCAACATTTAAAAACACCAACAAATTCAACAAGGACCTCAACATTGAAAAACAACAACAACCTCAACATTGAAAAACACCAACAAATTCAACAACAACCTCAACATTGAAAAGCACCAACAAATTCAACATCAACCTCGACATTGAAAAACACCAACAAATTCAACAACAACCTCAACATTGTAAAACAACAACAACTTCAACACTGAAAAACACCAAGAAATTCAACAACAACCTCGACATTGAAAAACAACAACAAATTCAACAACAACCTCAACATTGAAAAACAACAACAACCTCAACATTGAAAAACACCAACAAATTCAACAACAGCCTCAACATTGAAAAACAACAACATCTCAACATTGAAAAACAACAACAACCTCAACATTGAAAAACACCAACAAATTCAACAACAACTTCAACATTGAAAAACACCAACAAATTCAACATCAACCTCGACATTGAAAAACACCAACAAATTCAACAACAACCTCAACAGTGAAAATCACCAACAAATTGAACAACTTCAACATTGAAAAACAACAACAACCTCAACATTGAAAAACACCAACGAATTCAACAACAACTTCAACATTGAAAAACACCAACAAATTCAACATCAACCACGACATTGAAAAACACCAACAAATTCAACAACAACCTCAACATTGAAAAACAACAACAACCTCAACATTGAAAAACACCAACAAATTCAACAACAACCTCAACATTGTAAAACAACAACAACTTCAACATTGAAAAACACCAAGAAATTCAACAACAACCTCGACATTGAAAAACAACAACAAATTCAACAACAACCTCAAAATTGAAAAACAACAACAACCTCAACATTGAAAAAAACCGACAAATTCAACAACCTCAACATTGAAAAACAACAACAACCTCAACATTGAAAAACACCAACAAATTCAAAAACAACCTCAACATTTAAAAACAGCAAGAAATTCAACAAGCACCTCAACATTGAAAAACTACAACAACCTCAACATTGAAAAACACCAACAAATCCAACAACAACCTCAACATTGAAAAACAACAACAACCTCAACATTAAAAAACACCAACAAATTCAACAACAACCTCAACATTGAAAAACACCAACAAATTCAACAACAACCTCAACATTGAAAAACAACAACAACCTCAACATTGAAAAACACCAGCAAATTCAACAACAACCTCAACATTGAAAAACAGCAACAACCTCAACATTGAATAACACCAACAAATACAACAACAACCTCAACATTGAACAACACAAACAAATTCAACAAGAACCTCAACATTGAAAAACAACAACAACCTCAACATTGAAAAACACCAACAAATTCAACAACAACCTCAACATTGAAAAACAACAACAACCTCAACATTGAAAAACACCAAAAAATTCAACAACAACTTCAACATTGAAAAACAGCAAGAAATTCAACAACAACCTCGACATTGAAAAACACCAACAAATTCAACAACAACCTCAACATTGAAAAACAACAACAATCTCAACATTGAAAAACACCAACAAATTCAACAACAACCTCAACATTGAAAAACAACAACAACCTCAACATTGAAAAACACCAACAAATTCAACAAGAACCTCAACATTTAAAAGCACCAACAAATTCAACCAGGACCTCAACATTGAAAAGCAACAACAACCTCAACATTGAAAAACACCAACAAATTCAACAACAACCTCAACATTGAAAAACACCAACAAATTCAACAACAACCTCGACATTGAAAAACACCAACAAATTCAACAACAACCTCAACATTGAAAAACAACAACAACCTCAACATTGAAAAACACCAACAAATTCAACAACAACCTCAACATTGTAAAACAACAACAACTTCAACACTGAAAAACACCAAGAAATTCAACAACAACCTCGACATTGAAAAACAACAACAAATTCAACAACAACCTCAACATTGAAAACAACAACAACCTCAACATTGAAAAACACCAACAAATTCAACAACAACCTCAACATTGAAAAACAACAGCAACCTCAACATTGAAAAACACCGACAAATTCAACACAACCTCAACATTGAAAATCAACAACAAATTCAACAACAACTTCAACATTGAAAAACAACAACAACCTCAACGTTGAAAAGCACCAACAAATCCAACAACAACCTCAACATTGAAAAACAACAACAACCTCAACATTGAAAAACACGAACAAATTCAACAACAACCTCAACTTTGAAAAACAACAACAAATTCAACAACAACCTCAACATTGAAAAACAACAACAACCTCAACATTGAAAAACACCAATAAATTCAACAACAACCTCAACATTGAAAAACAGCAACAACCTCAACATTGAATAACCCCAACAAATTCAACAACAACTCAACATTGAAAAACACCAACAAATTCAACAACAACCTCAACATTTAAAAACAACAACAACCTCAACATTGAAAAACACCAACAAATTCAACAACAACCTCAACATTGAAAAACAACAACAACCTCAACATTGAAAAACACCAAAAAATTCAACAACAACTTCAACATTGAAAAAAACCAAGAAATTCAACAACAACCTCAACTTTGAAAAACAACAGCAACCTCAACATTGAAAAACACCAACAAATTCAACAACAACCTCAACATTGAAAAGCAACAACAACCTCAACATTGAAAAACACCAAAAATTTCAACAACAACTTCAACATTGAAAAACACCAAGAAATTCAACAACAACCTCGACATTGAAAAACACCAACAAATTCAACAACAACCTCAACATTGAAAAACAACAACAACCTCAACATTGAAAAACACCAACAAATTCAACAACAACCTCAACATTGAAAAACAACAACAACCTCAACATTGAAAAACACCAACTAATTCAACAACAACCTCAACATTGAAAATCAACAACAAATTCAACAACAACTTCAACATTGAAAAACAACAACAACCTCAACGTTGAAAAACACCAACAAATCCAACAACAACCTCAACATTGAAAAACAACAACAACCTCAACATTGAAAAACACCAACAAATTCAACAACAACCTCAACATTGAAAAACAGCAACAAATTCAACAACAACCTCAACATTGAAAAACAACAACAACCTCAACATTGAAAAACACCAACAAATTCAACAACAACCTCAACATTGAAAAACAGCAACAACCTCAACATTGAATAACACCAACAATTACAACAACAACCTCAACATTGAACAACACCAACAAATTCAACAAGAACCTCAACATTGAAAAACAACAACAACCTCAACATTGAAAAACACCAACAAATTCAACAACAACCTCAACATTGAAAAACAACAACAACCTCAACATTGAAAAACACCAAAAAATTCAACAACAACTTCAACACTGAAAAACAGCAAGAAATTCAACAACAACCTCGACATTGAAAAAACACCAACAAATTCAACAACAACCTCAACATTGAAAAAACACCAACAAATTTCAACAACAACCTCAACATTGAAAAACAACAACAACCTCAACATTTGAAAACACCAACAAATTCAACAACAACCTCAACATTGAAAAACAGCAACAACCTCAACATTGAATAACACCAACAAATACAACAACAACCTCAACATTGAACAACACCAACAAATTCAACAAGAACCTCAACATTGAAAAACAAACAACAACCTCAACATTGAAAAACACCAACAAATTCAACAACAAGCTCAACATTGAAAAACAACAACAACCTCAACATTGAAAAACACCAAAAAATTCAACAACAACTTCAACATTGAAAAAACAGCAAGAAATTCAACAACAACCTCGACTTTGAAAAACACCAACAAATTCAACAACAACCTCAACTTGAAAAACAACAACAATCTCAACATTGAAAAACACCAACAAATTCAACAACAACCTCAACATTGAAAAACAACAACAACCTCAACATTGAAAAACACCAACAAATTCAACAACAACCTCAACATTTAAAAGCACCAACAAATTCAACAAGGACCTCAACATTGAAAAGCAACAACAACCTCAACATTGAAAAACACCAACAAATTCAACAACAACCTCAACATTGAAAAACACCAACAAATTCAACAACAACCTCGACATTGAAAAACAACAACAAATTCAACAACAACCTCAACATTGAAAACAACAACAACCTCAACATTGAAAAACACCAACAAATTCAACAACAACCTCAACATTGAAAAACAACGGCAACCTCAACATTGAAAAACACCAAAAAATTCAACAACAACCTCAACATTGAAAAACCAGCAACAACCTCAACATTGAATAACCCCAACAAATTCAACAACAACGCAACATTGAAAAACACCAACAAATTCAACAACAACCTCAACATTTAAAAACAACAACAACCTCAACATTGAAAAACACCAACAAATTCAACAACAACCTCAACATTGAAAAACAACAACAACCTCAACATTGAAAAACACCAAAAAAATTCAACAACAACTTCAACATTGAAAAAAACCAGGAAATTCAACAACAACCTCAACATTGAAAAACAACAGCAACCTCAACATTGAAAAACACCAACAAATTCAACAACAACCTCAACATTGTAAAGCAACAACAACCTCAAAATTGAAAAACACCAAAAATTTCAACAACAACTTCAACATTGAAAAACACCAAGAAATTCAACAACAACCTCGACATTGAAAAACACCAACAAATTCAACAACAACCTCAACATTGAAAAACAACAACAACCTCAACATTGAAAACCACCAACAAATTCACCAACAACCTCAACATTGAAAAACAACAACAACCTCAACATTGAAAAACACCAACTAATTCAACAACAACCTCAACATTGAAAATCAACAACAAATTCAACATTGAAAAACACCAACAAATTCAACATCAACCTCAACATTGAAAAACACCAACAAATTCAACAACAACCTCGACATTGAAAAACACCAACAAATTCAACAACAACCTCAACATTGAAAAACAACAGCAACCTCAGCATTGAAAAACACCAACAAATTCAACAACAACCTCAACATTGAAAAACACCAACAAATTCAACAACAACCTCGACATTGAAAAACACCAACAAATTCAACAACAACCTCAACATTGAAAAACAACAACAACCTCAACATTGAAAAACACCAACAAATTCAACAACAACCTCAACATTGTAAAACAACAACAACTTCAACACTGAAAAACTCCAAGAAATTCAACAACAACTTCGACATTGAAAAACAACAACAAATTCAACAACAACCTCAACATTGAAAACAACAACAACCTCAACATTGAAAAACACCAACAAATTCAACAACAACCTCAACATTGAAAAACAACAGCAACCTCAACATTGAAAAACACCAACAAATTCAACACAACCTCAACATTGAAAATCAACAACAAATTCAACAACAACTTCAACATTGAAAAACAACAACAACCTCAACGTTGAAAAGCACCAACAAATCCAACAACAACCTCAACATTGAAAAACAACAACAACCTCAACATTGAAAAACACCAACAAATTAAACAACAACCTCAACTTTGAAAAACAACAACAAATTCAACAACAACCTCAACATTGAAAAACAACAACAACCTCAACATTGAAAAACACCAACAAATTCAACAACAACCTCAACATTGAAAAACAGCAACAACCTCAACATTGAATAACCCCAACAAATTCAACAACAACGCAACATTGAAAAACACCAACAAATTCAACAACAACCTCAACATTTAAAAACAACAACAACCTCAACATTGAAAAACACCAACAAATTCAACAACAACTTCAACATTGAAAAAAAACCAAGAAATTCAACAACAACCTCGACATTGAAAAACACCAACAAATTCAACAACAACCTCAACATTGAAAAACAACAACAACCTCAACATTGAAAAACACCAACAAATTCAACAACAACCTCAACATTGAAAAACAACAACAACCTCAACATTGAAAAACACCAACTAATTCAACAACAACCTCAACATTGAAAATCAACAACAAATTCAACAACAACTTCAACATTGAAAAACAACAACAACCTCAACGTTGAAAAGCACCAACAAATCCAACAACAACCTCAACATTGAAAAACAACAACAACCTCAACATTGAAAAACACGAACAAATTCAACAACAACCTCAACTTTGAAAAACAACAACAAATTCAACAACAACCTCAACATTGAAAAACAACAACAACCTCAACATTGAAAAACACCAACAAATTCAACAACAACCTCAACATTGAAAAACAGCAACAACCTCAACATTGAATAACCCCAACAAATTCAACAACAACTCAACATTGAAAAACACCAACAAATTCAACAACAACCTCAACATTTAAAAACAACAACAACCTCAACATTGAAAAACACCAACAAATTCAACAACAACCTCAACATTGAAAAACAACAACAACCTCAACATTGAAAAACACCAAAAAATTCAACAACAACTTCAACATTGAAAAAAACCAAGAAATTCAACAACAACCTCAACTTTGAAAAACAACAGCAACCTCAACATTGAAAAACACCAACAAATTCAACAACAACCTCAACATTGAAAAGCAACAACAACCTCAACATTGAAAAACACCAAAAATTTCAACAACAACTTCAACATTGAAAAACACCAAGAAATTCAACAACAACCTCGACATTGAAAAACACCAACAAATTCAACAACAACCTCAACATTGAAAAACAACAACAACCTCAACATTGAAAAACACCAACAAATTCAACAACAACCTCAACATTGAAAAACAACAACAACCTCAACATTGAAAAACACCAACTAATTCAACAACAACCTCAACATTGAAAATCAACAACAAATTCAACAACAACTTCAACATTGAAAAACAACAACAACCTCAACGTTGAAAAACACCAACAAATCCAACAACAACCTCAACATTGAAAAACAACAACAACCTCAACATTGAAAAACACCAACAAATTCAACAACAACCTCAACATTGAAAAACAGCAACAAATTCAACAACAACCTCAACATTGAAAAACAACAACAACCTCAACATTGAAAAACACCAACAAATTCAACAACAACCTCAACATTGAAAAACAGCAACAACCTCAACATTGAATAACACCAACAATTACAACAACAACCTCAACATTGAACAACACCAACAAATTCAACAAGAACCTCAACATTGAAAAACAACAACAACCTCAACATTGAAAAACACCAACAAATTCAACAACAACCTCAACATTGAAAAACAACAACAACCTCAACATTGAAAAACACCAAAAAATTCAACAACAACTTCAACACTGAAAAACAGCAAGAAATTCAACAACAACCTCGACATTGAAAAACACCAACAAATTCAACAACAACCTCAACATTGAAAAACACCAACAAATTCAACAACAACCTCAACATTGAAAAACAACAACAACCTCAACATTTGAAAACACCAACAAATTCAACAACAACCTCAACATTGAAAAACAGCAACAACCTCAACATTGAATAACACCAACAAATACAACAACAACCTCAACATTGAACAACACCAACAAATTCAACAAGAACCTCAACATTGAAAAACAACAACAACCTCAACATTGAAAAACACCAACAAATTCAACAACAAGCTCAACATTGAAAAACAACAACAACCTCAACATTGAAAAACACCAAAAAATTCAACAACAACTTCAACATTGAAAAACAGCAAGAAATTCAACAACAACCTCGACTTTGAAAAACACCAACAAATTCAACAACAACCTCAACTTTGAAAAACAACAACAATCTCAACATTGAAAAACACCAACAAATTCAACATCAACCTCAACATTGAAAAACAACAACAACCTCAACATTGAAAAACACCAACAAATTCAACAACAACCTCAACATTTAAAAGCACCAACAAATTCAACAAGGACCTCAACATTGAAAAGCAACAACAACCTCAACATTGAAAAACACCAACAAATTCAACAACAACCTCAACATTGAAAAACACCAACAAATTCAACAACAACCTCGACATTGAAAAACAACAACAAATTCAACAACAACCTCAACATTGAAAACAACAACAACCTCAACATTGAAAAACACCAACAAATTCAACAACAACCTCAACATTGAAAAACAACGGCAACCTCAACATTGAAAAACACCAAAAAATTCAACAACAACCTCAACATTGAAAAACAGCAACAACCTCAACATTGAATAACCCCAACAAATTCAACAACAACGCAACATTGAAAAACACCAACAAATTCAACAACAACCTCAACATTTAAAAACAACAACAACCTCAACATTGAAAAACACCAACAAATTCAACAACAACCTCAACATTGAAAAACAACAACAACCTCAACATTGAAAAACACCAAAAAATTCAACAACAACTTCAACATTGAAAAAAACCAGGAAATTCAACAACAACCTCAACATTGAAAAACAACAGCAACCTCAACATTGAAAAACACCAACAAATTCAACAACAACCTCAACATTGTAAAGCAACAACAACCTCAAAATTGAAAAACACCAAAAATTTCAACAACAACTTCAACATTGAAAAACACCAAGAAATTCAACAACAACCTCGACATTGAAAAACACCAACAAATTCAACAACAACCTCAACATTGAAAAACAACAACAACCTCAACATTGAAAAACACCAACAAATTCACCAACAACCTCAACATTGAAAAACAACAACAACCTCAACATTGAAAAACACCAACTAATTCAACAACAACCTCAACATTGAAAATCAACAACAAATTCAACATTGAAAAACACCAACAAATTCAACATCAACCTCAACATTGAAAAACACCAACAAATTCAACAACAACCTCGACATTGAAAAACACCAACAAATTCAACAACAACCTCAACATTGAAAAACAACAGCAACCTCAACATTGAAAAACACCAACAAATTCAACAACAACCTCAACATTGAAAAACACCAACAAATTCAACAACAACCTCGACATTGAAAAACACCAACAAATTCAACAACAACCTCAACATTGAAAAACAACAACAACCTCAACATTGAAAAACACCAACAAATTCAACAACAACCTCAACATTGTAAAACAACAACAACTTCAACACTGAAAAACTCCAAGAAATTCAACAACAACTTCGACATTGAAAAACAACAACAAATTCAACAACAACCTCAACATTGAAAACAACAACAACCTCAACATTGAAAAACACCAACAAATTCAACAACAACCTCAACATTGAAAAACAACAGCAACCTCAACATTGAAAAACACCAACAAATTCAACACAACCTCAACATTGAAAATCAACAACAAATTCAACAACAACTTCAACATTGAAAAACAACAACAACCTCAACGTTGAAAAGCACCAACAAATCCAACAACAACCTCAACATTGAAAAACAACAACAACCTCAACATTGAAAAACACCAACAAATTAAACAACAACCTCAACTTTGAAAAACAACAACAAATTCAACAACAACCTCAACATTGAAAAACAACAACAACCTCAACATTGAAAAACACCAACAAATTCAACAACAACCTCAACATTGAAAAACAGCAACAACCTCAACATTGAATAACCCCAACAAATTCTACAACAACGCAACATTGAAAAACACCAACAAATTCAACAACAACCTCAACATTTAAAAACAACAACAACCTCAACATTGAAAAACACCAACAAATTCAACAACAACTTCAACATTGAAAAAAACCAAGAAATTCAACAACAACCTCGACATTGAAAAACACCAACAAATTCAACAACAACCTCAACATTGAAAAACAACAACAACCTCAACATTGAAAAACACCAACAAATTCAACAACAACCTCAACATTGAAAAACAACAACAACCTCAACATTGAAAAACACCAACTAATTCAACAACAACCTCAACATTGAAAATCAACAACAAATTCAACAACAACTTCAACATTGAAAAACAACAACAACCTCAACGTTGAAAAACACCAACAAATCCAACAACAACCTCAACATTGAAAAACAACAACAACCTCAACATTGAAAAACACCAACAAATTCAACAACAACCTCAACATTGAAAAACACCAACAAATTCAACAACAACCTCAACATTGAAAAACAACAACAACCTCAACATTGAAAAACACCAACAAATTCAACAACAACCTCAACATTGAAAAACAGCAACAACCTCAACATTGAATAACACCAACAATTACAACAACAACCTCAACATTGAACAACACCAACAAATTCAACAAGAACCTCAACATTGAAAAACAACAACAACCTCAACATTGAAAAACACCAACAAATTCAACAACAACCTCAACATTGAAAAACAACAACAACCTCAACATTGAAAAACACCAAAAAATTCAACAACAACTTCAACACTGAAAAACAGCAAGAAATTCAACAACAACCTCGACATTGAAAAACACCAACAAATTCAACAACAACCTCAACATTGAAAAACACCAACAAATTCAACAACAACCTCAACATTGAAAAACAACAACAACCTCAACTTTGAAAAACACCAACAAATTCAACAACAACCTCAACATTGAAAAACAGCAACAACCTCAACATTGAATAACACCAACAAATACAACAACAACCTCAACATTGAACAACACCAACAAATTCAACAAGAACCTCAACATTGAAGAACAACAACAACCTCAACATTGAAAAACACCAACAAATTCAACAACAACCTCAACATTGAAAAACAACAACAACCTCAACATTGAAAAACACCAAAAAATTCAACAACAACTTCAACATTGAAAAACAGCAAGAAATTCAACAACAACCTCGACACTGAAAAACACCAACAAATTCAACAACAACCTCAACATTGAAAAACAACAACAATCTCAACATTGAAAAACACCAACAAATTCAACAACAACCTCAACATTGAAAAACAACAACAACCTCAACATTGAAAAAACACCAACAAATTCAACAACAACCTCAACATTTAAAAGCAACAACAAATTCAACAAGGACCTCAACATTGAAAAGCAACAACAACCTCAACATTGAAAAACACCAACAAATTCAACAACAACCTCAACATTGAAAAACACCAACAAATTCAACAACAACCTCGACATTGAAAAACAACAACAAATTCAACAACAACCTCAACATTGAAAAACAACAACAACCTCAACATTGAAAAACACCAACAAATTCAACAACAACCTCAACATTGAAAAACAGCAACAACCTCAACATTGAATAACACCAACAATTACAACAACAACCTCAACATTGAACAACACCAACAAATTCAACAAGAACCTCAACATTGAAAAACAACAACAACCTCAACATTGAAAAACACCAACAAATTCAACAACAACCTCAACATTGAAAAACAACAACAACCTCAACATTGAAAAACACCAAAAAATTCAACAACAACTTCAACACTCAAAAACAGCAAGAAATTCAACAACAACCTCGACATTGAAAAACACCAACAAATTCAACAACAACCTCAACATTGAAAAACACCAACAAATTCAACAACAACCTCAACATTGAAAAACAACAACAACCTCAACATTGAAAAACACCAACAAATTCAACAACAACCTCAACATTGAAAAACAGCAACAACCTCAACATTGAATAACACCAACAAATACAACAACAACCTCAACATTGAACAACACCAACAAATTCAACAAGAACCTCAACATTGAAAAACAACAACAACCTCAACATTGAAAAACACCAACAAATTCAACAACAACCTCAACATTGAAAAACAACAACAACCTCAACATTGAAAAACACCAAAAAATTCAACAACAACTTCAACATTGAAAAACAGCAAGAAATTCAACAACAACCTCGACATTGAAAAACACCAACAAATTCAACAACAACCTCAACATTGAAAAACAACAACAATCTCAACATTGAAAAACACCAACAAATTCAACAACAACCTCAACATTGAAAAACAACAACAACCTCAACATTGGAAAACACCAACAAATTCAACAACAACCTCAACATTTAAAAGCACCAACAAATTCAACAAGGACCTCAACATTGAAAAGCAACAACAACCTCAACATTGAAAAACACCAACAAATTCAACAACAACCTCAACATTGAAAAACACCAACAAATTCAACAACAACCTCGACATTGAAAAACAACAACAAATTCAACAACAACCTCAACATTGAAAACAACAACAACCTCAACATTGAAAAACACCAACAAATTCAACAACAACCTCAACATTGAAAAACAACAGCAACCTCAACATTGAAAAACACCAAAAAATTCAACAACAACTTCAACATTGAAAAACAGCAAGAAATTCAACAACAACCTCGACATTGAAAAACACTAACAAATTCAACAACAACCTCAACATTGAAAAACAACAACAATCTCAACATTGAAAAACACCAACAAATTCAACAACAACCTCAACATTGAAAAACAACAACAAGCTCAACATTGAAAAACACCAACAAATTCAACAACAACCTCAACATTGAAAAACACCAACAAATTCAACAACAACCTCGACATTGAAAAACACCAACAAATTCAACAACAACCTCAACATTGAAAAACAACAACAACCTCAACATTGAAAAACACCAACAAATTCAACAACAACCTCAACATTGTAAAACAACAACAACTTCAACACTGAAAAACACCAAGAAATTCAGCAACAACTTCGACATTGAAAAACAACAACAAATTCAACAACAACCTCAACATTGAAAACAACAACAACCTCAACATTGAAAAACACCAACAAATTCAACAACAACCTCAACATTGAAAAACAACAGCAACCTCAACATTGAAAAACACCAACAAATTCAACACAACCTCAACATTGAAAATCAACAACAAATTCAACAACAACTTCAACATTGAAAAACAACAACAACCTCAACGTTGAAAAGCACCAACAAATCCAACAACAACCTCAACATTGAAAAACAACAACAACCTCAACATTGAAAAACACCAACAAATTCAACAACAACCTCAACTTTGAAAAACAACAACAAATTCAACAACAACCTCAACATTGAAAAACAACAACAACCTCAACATTGAAAAACACCAACAAATTCAACAACAACCTCAACATTGAAAAACAGCAACAACCTCAACATTGAATAACCCCAACAAATTCAACAACAACTCAACATTGAAAAACACCAACAAATTCAACAACAACCTCAACATTTAAAAACAACAACAACCTCAACATTGAAAAACACCAACAAATTCAACAACAACCTAAACATTGAAAAACAACATCAACCTCAACATTGAAAAACACCAAAAAATTCAACAACAACTTCAACATTGAAAAAAACCAAGAAATTCAACAACAACCTCAACATTGAAAAACAACAGCAACCTCAACATTGAAAAACACCAACAAATTCAACAACAACCTCAACATTGAAAAGCAACAACAACCTCAACATTGAAAAACACCAAAAATTTCAACAACAACTTCAACATTGAAAAACACCAAGAAATTCAACAACAACCTCGACATTGAAAAACACCAACAAATTCAACAACAACCTCAACATTGAAAAACAACAACAACCTCAAAATTGAAAAACACCAACAAATTCAACAACAACCTCAACATTGAAAAACAACAACAACCTCAACATTGAAAAACACCAACTAATTCAACAACAACCTCAACATTGAAAATCAACAACAAATTCAACAACAACTTCAACATTGAAAAACAACAACAACCTCAACGTTGAAAAACACCAACAAATCCAACAACAACCTCAACATTGAAAAACAACAACAACCTCAACATTGAAAAACACCAACAAATTCAACAACAACCTCAACATTGAAAAACACCAACAAATTCAACAACAACCTCAACATTGAAAAACAACAACAACCTCAACATTGAAAAACACCAACAAATTCAACAACAACCTCAACATTGAAAAACAGCAACAACCTCAACATTGAATAACACCAACAATTACAACAACAACCTCAACATTGAACAACACCAACAAATTCAACAAGAACCTCAACATTGAAAAACAACAACAACCTCAACATTGAAAAACACCAACAAATTCAACAACAACCTCAACATTGAAAAACAACAACAACCTCAACATTGAAAAAAACCAAAAAATTCAACAACAACTTCAACATTGAAAAACAGCAAGAAATTCAACAACAACCTCGACATTGAAAAACACCAACAAATTCAACAACAACCTGAACATTGAAAAACAACAACAATCTCAAAATTGAAAAACACCAACAAATTCAACAACAACCTCAACATTGAAAAACAACAACAAACTCAACATTGAAAAACACCAACAAATTCAACAACAACCTCAACATTTAAAAGCACCAACAAATTCAACAAGGACCTCAACATTGAAAAGCAACAACAACCTCAACATTGAAAAACACCAACAAATTCAACAACAACCTCAACATTGAAAAACACCAACAAATTCAACAACAACCTCAACATTGAAAACAACAACAACCTCAACATTGAAAAACACCAACAAATTCAACAACAACCTCAACATTGAAAAACAACAGCAACCTCAACATTGAAAAACACCAACAAATTCAACACAACCTCAACATTGAAAATCAACATCAAATTCAACAACAACTTCAACATTGAAAAACAACAACAACCTCAACGTTGAAAAGCACCAACAAATCCAACAACAACCTCAACATTGAAAAACAACAACAACCTCAACATTGAAAAACACCAACAAATTCATCAACCTCAACTTTGAAAAACAACAACAAATTCAACAACAACCTCAACATTGAAAAACAACAACAACCTCAACATTGAAAAGCACCAACAAATTCAACAACAACCTCAACATTGAAAAACAGCAACAACCTCAACATTGAATAAACCCAACAAAGTCAACAACAACTCAACATTGAAAAACACCAACAAACTCAACAACAACCTCAACATTGAAAAACAGCAACAACCTCAACATTGAATAACCCCAACAAATTCAACAACAACTCAACATTGAAAAACACCAACAAATTCAACAACAACCTCAACATTTAAAAACAACAACAACCTCAACATTGAAAAACACCAACAAATTCAACAACAACCTAAACATTGAAAAACAACAACAACCTCAACATTGAAAAACACCAAAAAATTCAACAACAACTTCAACATTGAAAAAAACCAAGAAATTGAACAACAACCTCAACATTGAAAAACAACAGCAACCTCAACATTGAAAAACACCAACAAATTCAACAACAACCTCAACATTGAAAAGCAACAACAACCTCAACATTGAAAAACACCAAAAATTTCAACAACAACTTCAACATTGAAAAACACCAAGAAATTCAACAACAACCTCGACATTGAAAAACACCAACAAATTCAACAACAACCTCAACATTGAAAAACAAAAACAACCTCAACATTGAAAAACACCAACAAATTCAACAACAACCTCAACATTGAAAAACAACAACAACCTCAACATTGAAAAACACCAACTAATTCAACAACAACCTCAACATTGAAAATCAACAACAAATTCAACAACAACTTCAACATTGAAAAACAACAACAACCTCAACGTTGAAAAACACCAACAAATCCAACAACAACCTCAACATTGAAAAACAACAACAACCTCAACATTGAAAAACACCAACAAATTCAACAACAACCTCAACATTGAAAAACACCAACAAATTCAACAACAACCTCAACATTGAAAAACAACAACAACCTCAACATTGAAAAAGACCAACAAATTCAACAACAACCTCAACATTGAAAAACAGCAACAACCTCAACATTGAATAACACCAACAATTACAACAACAACCTCAACATTGAACAACACCAACAAATTCAACAAGAACCTCAACATTGAAAAACAACAACAACCTCAACATTGAAAAACACCAACAAATTCAACAACAACCTCAACATTGAAAAGCAACAACAACCTCAACATTGAAAAACACCAAAAAATTCAACAACAACTTCAACACTGAAAAACAGCAGGAAATTCAACAACAACCTCGACATTGAAAAACACCAACAAATTCAACAACAACCTCAACATTGAGAAACACCAACAAATTCAACAACAACCTCAACATTGAAAAACAACAACAACCTCAACATTGAAAAACACCAACAAATTCAACAACAACCTCAACATTGAAAAACAGCAACAACCTCAACATTGAATAACACCAACAAATACAACAACAACCTCAACATTGAACAAGACCAACAAATTCAACAAGAACCTCAACATTGAAAAACAACAACAACCTCAACATTGAAAAACACCAACAAATTCAACAACAACCTCAACATTGAAAAACAACAACAACCTCAACATTGAAAAACACCAAAAAATTCAACAACAACTTCTACATTGAAAAACAGCAAGAAATTCAACAACAACCTCGACATTGAAAAACACCAACCATTTCAACAACAACCTCAACATTGAAAAACAACAACAATCTCAACATTGAAAAACACCAAAAAATTCATCAACAACCTCAACATTGAAAAACAACAACAACCTCAACATTGAAAAACACCAACAAATTCAACAACAACCTCAACATTTAAAATCACCAACAAATTCAACAAGGACCTCAACATTGAAAAGCAACAACAACCTCAACATTGAAAAACACCAACAAATTCAACAACAACCTCAACATTGAAAAACACCAACAAATTCAACAACTACCTCGACATTGAAAAACAACAACAAATTCAACAACAACCTCAACATTGAAAACAACAACAACCTCAACATTGAAAAACACCAACAAATTCAACAACAACCTCAACATTGAAAAACAACAGCAACCTCAACATTGAAAAACACCAACAAATTCAACACAACCTCAACATTGAAAATCAACAACAAATTCAACAACAACTTCAACATTGAAAAACAACAACAACCTCAACGTTGAAAAGCACCAACAAATCCAACAACAACCTCAACATTGAAAAACAACAACAACCTCAACATTGAAAAACACCAACAAATTCAACAACAACCTCAACTTTGAAAAACAACAACAAATTCAACAACAACCTCAACATTGAAAAACAACAACAACCTCAACATTGAAAAACACCAACAAATTCAACAACAACCTCAACATTGAAAAACAGCAACAACCTCAACATTGAATAACCCCAACAAATTCAACAACAACTCAACATTGAGAAACACCAACAAATTCAACAACAACCTCAACATTTAAAAAGAACAACAACCTCAACATTGAAAAACACCAACAAATTCAACAACAACCTCAACATTGAAAAACAACAACAACCTCAACATTGAAAAACACCAAAAAATTCAACAACAACCTCAAAGTTGAAAAACAACAACAACTTCAACATTGAAAAAAACCAAGAAATTCAACAACAACCTCAACATTGAAAAAGAACAGCAACCTCAACATTGAAAAACACCAACAAATTCAACAACAACCTCAACATTGAAAAGCAACAACAACCTCAACATTGAAAAACACCAAAAATTTCAACAACAACTTCAACATTGAAAAACACCAAGAAATTCAACAACAACCTCGACATTGAAAAACACCAACAAATTCAACAACAACCTCAACATTGAAAAACAACAACAACCTCAACATTGAAAAACACCAACAAATTCAACAACAACCTCAACATTGAAAAACAACAACAACCTCAACATTGAAAAACACCAACTAATTCAACAACAACCTCAACATTGAAAATCAACAACAAATTCAACAGCAACTTCAACATTGAAAAACAACAACAACCTCAACGTTGAAAAACACCAACAAATCCAACAACAACCTCAACATTGAAAAACAACAACAACCTCAACATTCAAAAACACCAACAAATTCAACAACAACCTCAACATTGAAAAACACCAACAAATTCAACAACAACCTCAACATTGAAAAACAACAACAACCTCAACATTGAAAAACACCAACAAATTCAACAACAACCTCAACATTGAAAAACACCAACAAATTCAACAACAACCTCAACATTGAAAAACAACAACAACCTCAACATTGAAAAAGACCAACAAATTCAACAACAACCTCAACATTGAAAAACAGCAACAACCTCAACATTGAATAACACCAACAATTACAACAACAACCTCAACATTGAACAACACCAACAAATTCAACAAGAACCTCAACATTGAAAAACAACAACAACCTCAACATTGAAAAACACCAACAAATTCAACAACAACCTCAACATTGAAAAGCAACAACAACCTCAACATTGAAAAACACCAAAAAATTCAACAACAACTTCAACACTGAAAAACAGCAGGAAATTCAACAACAACCTCGACATTGAAAAACACCAACAAATTCAACAACAACCTCAACATTGAGAAACACCAACAAATTCAACAACAACCTCAACATTGAAAAACAACAACAACCTCAACATTGAAAAACACCAACAAATTCAACAACAACCTCAACATTGAAAAACAGCAACAACCTCAACATTGAATAACACCAACAAATACAACAACAACCTCAACATTGAACAAGACCAACAAATTCAACAAGAACCTCAACATTGAAAAACAACAACAACCTCAACATTGAAAAACACCAACAAATTCAACAACAACCTCAACATTGAAAAACAACAACAACCTCAACATTGAAAAACACCAAAAAATTCAACAACAACTTCTACATTGAAAAACAGCAAGAAATTCAACAACAACCTCGACATTGAAAAACACCAACCATTTCAACAACAACCTCAACATTGAAAAACAACAACAATCTCAACATTGAAAAACACCAACAAATTCATCAACAACCTCAACATTGAAAAACAACAACAACCTCAACATTGAAAAACACCAACAAATTCAACAACAACCTCAACATTTAAAAGCACCAACAAATTCCACAAGGACCTCAACATTGAAAAGCAACAACAACCTCAACATTGAAAAACACCAACAAATTCAACAACAACCTCAACATTGAAAAACACCAACAAATTCAACAACAACCTCGACATTGAAAAACAACAACAAATTCAACAACAACCTCAACATTGAAAACAACAACAACCTCAACATTGAAAAACACCAACAAATTCAACAACAACCTCAACATTGAAAAACAACAGCAACCTCAACATTGAAAAACACCAACAAATTCAACACAACCTCAACATTGAAAATCAACAACAAATTCAACAACAACTTCAACATTGAAAAACAACAACAACCTCAACGTTGAAAAGCACCAACAAATCCAACAACAACCTCAACATTGAAAAACAACAACAACCTCAACATTGAAAAACACCAACAAATTCAACAACAACCTCAACTTTGAAAAACAACAACAAATTCAACAACAACCTCAACATTGAAAAACAACAACAACCTCAACATTGAAAAACACCAACAAATTCAACAACAACCTCAACATTGAAAAACAGCAACAACCTCAACATTGAATAACCCCAACAAATTCAACAACAACTCAACATTGAAAAACACCAACAAATTCAACAACAACCTCAACATTTAAAAACAACAACAACCTCAACATTGAAAAACACCAACAAATTCAACAACAACCTCAACATTGAAAAACAACAACAACCTCAACATTGAAAAACACCAAAAAATTCAACAACAACCTCAACATTGAAAAACAACAACAACTTCAACATTGAAAAAAACCAAGAAATTCAACAACAACCTCAACATTGAAAAGCAACAACAACCTCAACATTGAAAAACACCAAAAATTTCAACAACAACTTCAACATTGAAAAACACCAAGAAATTCAACAACAACCTCGACATTGAAAAACACCAACAAATTCAACAACAACCTCAACATTGAAAAACAACAACAACCTCAACATTGAATAACCCCAACAAATTCAACAACAACTCAACATTGAAAAACACCAACAAATTCAACAACAACCTCAACATTTAAAAACAACAGCAACCTCAACATTGAAAAACACCAACAAATTCAACAACAACCTCAACATTGAAAAGCAACAACAACCTCAACATTGAAAAACACCAAAAATTTCAACAACAACTTCAACATTGAAAAACACCAAGAAATTCAACAACAACCTCGACATTGAAAAACACCAACAAATTCAACAACAACCTCAACATTGAAAAACAACAACAACCTCAACATTGAAAAACACCAACAAATTCAACAACAACCTCAACATTGAAAAACAACAACAACCTCAACATTGAAAAACACCAACTAATTCAACAACAACCTCAACATTCAAAATCAACAACAAATTCAACAGCAACTTCAACATTGAAAAACAACAACAACCTCAACGTTGAAAAACACCAACAAATCCAACAACAACCTCAACATTGAAAAACAACAACAACCTCAACATTGAAAAACACCAACAAATTCAACAACAACCTCAACATTGAAAAACACCAACAAATTCAACAACAACCTCAACATTGAAAAACAACAACAACCTCAACATTGAAAAACACCAACAAATTCAAGAACAACCTCAACATTGAAAAACAGCAACAACCTCAACATTGAATAACACCAACAATTACAACAACAACCTCAACATTGAACAACACCAACAAATTCAACAAGAACCTCAACATTGAAAATCAACAACAACCTCAACATTGAAAAACACCAACAAATTCAACAACAACCTCAACATTGAAAAACAACAACAACCTCAACATTGAAAAACACCAACAAATTCAACAACAACCTCAACATTGAAAAACAAATTCAACAACAACCTCAACATTGAAAAACACCAACAAATTCAACAACAACCTCGACATTGAAAAACAACAACAAATTCAACAACAACCTCAACATTGAAAACAACAACAACCTCAACATTGAAAAACACCAACAAATTCAACAACAACCTCAACATTGAAAAACAACAGCAACCTCAACATTGAAAAACACCAACAAATTCAACACAACCTCAACATTGAAAATCAACAACAAATTCAACAACAACTTCAACATTGAAAAACAACAACAACCTCAACGTTGAAAAGCACCAACAAATCCAACAACAACCTCAACATTGAAAAACAACAACAACCTCAACATTGAAAAACACCAACAAATTCAACAACAACCTCAACTTTGAAAAACAACAACAAATTCAACAACAACCTCAACATTGAAAAACAACAACAACCTCAACATTGAAAAACACCAACAAATTCAACAACAACCTCAACATTGAAAAACAGCAACAACCTCAACATTGAATAACCCCAACAAATTCAACAACAACTCAACATTGAGAAACACCAACAAATTCAACAACAACCTCAACATTTAAAAACAACAACAACCTCAACATTGAAAAACACCAACAAATTCAACAACAACCTCAACATTGAAAAACAACAACAACCTCAACATTGAAAAACACCAAAAAATTCAACAACAACCTCAACATTGAAAAACAACAACAACTTCAACATTGAAAAAAACCAAGAAATTCAACAACAACCTCAACATTGAAAAACAACAGCAACCTCAACATTGAAAAACACCAACAAATTCAACAACAACCTCAACATTGAAAAGCAACAACAACCTCAACATTGAAAAACACCAAAAATTTCAACAACAACTTCAACATTGAAAAACACCAAGAAATTCAACAACAACCTCGACATTGAAAAACACCAACAAATTCAACAACAACCTCAACATTGAAAAACAACAACAACCTCAACATTGAAAAACACCAACAAATTCAACAACAACCTCAACATTGAAAAACAACAACAACCTCAACATTGAAAAACACCAACTAATTCAACAACAACCTCAACATTGAAAATCAACAACAAATTCAACAGCAACTTCAACATTGAAAAACAACAACAACCTCAACGTTGAAAAACACCAACAAATCCAACAACAACCTCAACATTGAAAAACAACAACAACCTCAACATTGAAAAACACCAACAAATTCAACAACAACCTCAACATTGAAAAACACCAACAAATTCAACAACAACCTCAACATTGAGAAACACCAACAAATTCAACAACAACCTCAACATTGAAAAACAACAACAACCTCAACATTGAAAAACACCAACAAATTCAACAACAACCTCAACATTGAAAAACAGCAACAACCTCAACATTGAATAACACCAACAAATACAACAACAACCTTAACATTGAACAAGACCAACAAATTCAACAAGAACCTCAACATTGAAAAACAACAACAACCTCAACATTGAAAAACACCAACAAATTCAACAACAACCTCAACATTGAAAAACAACAACAACCTCAACATTGAAAAACACCAAAAAATTCAACAACAACTTCTACATTGAAAAACAGCAAGAAATTCAACAGCAACCTCGACATTGAAAAACACCAACCATTTCAACAACAACCTCAACATTGAAAAACAACAACAATCTCAACATTGAAAAACACCAACAAATTCATCAACAACCTCAACATTGAAAAACAACAACAACCTCAACATTGAAAAACACCAACAAATTCAACAACAACCTCAACATTTAAAAGCACCAACAAATTCAACAAGGACCTCAACATTGAAAAGCAACAACAACCTCAACATTGAAAAACACCAACAAATTCAACAAGAACCTCAACATTGAAAAAACCAACAAATTCAACAACAACCTCGACATTGAAAAACAACAACAAATTCAACAACAACCTCAACATTGAAAACAACAACAACCTCAACATTGAAAAACACCAACAAATTCAACAACAACCTCAACATTGAAAAACAACAGCAACCTCAACATTGAAAAACACCAACAAATTCAACACAACCTCAACATTGAAAATCAACAACAAATTCAACAACAACTTCAACATTGAAAAACAACAACAACCTCAACGTTGAAAAGCACCAACAAATCCAACAACAACCTCAACATTGAAAAACAACAACAACCTCAACATTGAAAAACACCAACAAATTCAACAACAACCTCAACTTTGAAAAACAACAACAAATTCAACAACAACCTCAACATTGAAAAACAACAACAACCTCAACATTGAAAAACACCAACAAATTCAACAACAACCTCAACATTGAAAAACAGCAACAACCTCAACATTGAATAACCCCAACAAATTCAACAACAACTCAACATTGAAAAACACCAACAAATTCAACAACAACCTCAACATTTAAAAACAACAACAACCTCAACATTGAAAAACACCAACAAATTCAACAACAACCTCAACATTGAAAAACAACAACAACCTCAACATTGAAAAACACCAAAAAATTCAACAACAACCTCAACATTGAAAAACAACAACAACTTCAACATTGAAAAAAACCAAGAAATTCAACAACAACCTCAACATTGAAAAAGAACAGCAACCTCAACATTGAAAAACACCAACAAATTCAACAACAACCTCAACATTGAAAAGCAACAACAACCTCAACATTGAAAAACACCAAAAATTTCAACAACAACTTCAACATTGAAAAACACCAAGAAATTCAACAACAACCTCGACATTGAAAAACACCAACAAATTCAACAACAACCTCAACATTGAAAAACAACAACAACCTCAACATTGAAAAACACCAACAAATTCAACAACAACCTCAACATTGAAAAACAACAACAACCTCAACATTGAAAAACACCAACTAATTCAACAACAACCTCAACATTGAAAATCAACAACAAATTCAACAGCAACTTCAACATTGAAAAACAACAACAACCTCAACGTTGAAAAACACCAACAAATCCAACAACAACCTCAACATTGAAAAACAACAACAACCTCAACATTGAAAAACACCAACAAATTCAACAACAACCTCAACATTGAAAAACACCAACAAATTCAACAACAACCTCAACATTGAAAAACAACAACAACCTCAACATTGAAAAACACCAACAAATTCAAGAACAACCTCAACATTGAAAAACAGCAACAACCTCAACATTGAATAACACCAACAATTACAACAACAACCTCAACATTGAACAACACCAACAAATTCAACAAGAACCTCAACATTGAAAATCAACAACAACCTCAACATTGAAAATCAACAACAAATTCAACAACAACTTCAACATTGAAAAACAACAACAACCTCAACGTTGAAAAGCACCAACAAATCCAACAACAACCTCAACATTGAAAAACAACAACAACCTCAACATTGAAAAACACCAACAAATTCAACAACAACCTCAACTTTGAAAAACAACAACAAATTCAACAACAACCTCAACATTGAAAAACAACAACAACCTCAACATTGAAAAACACCAACAAATTCAACAACAACCTCAACATTGAAAAACAGCAACAACCTCAACATTGAATAACCCCAACAAATTCAACAACAACTCAACATTGAGAAACACCAACAAATTCAACAACAACCTCAACATTTAAAAACAACAACAACCTCAACATTGAAAAACACCAACAAATTCAACAACAACCTCAACATTGAAAAACAACAACAACCTCAACATTGAAAAACACCAAAAAATTCAACAACAACCTCAACATTGAAAAACAACAACAACTTCAACATTGAAAAAAACCAAGAAATTCAACAACAACCTCAACATTGAAAAACAACAGCAACCTCAACATTGAAAAACACCAACAAATTCAACAACAACCTCAACATTGAAAAGCAACAACAACCTCAACATTGAAAAACACCAAAAATTTCAACAACAACTTCAACATTGAAAAACACCAAGAAATTCAACAACAACCTCGACATTGAAAAACACCAACAAATTCAACAACAACCTCAACATTGAAAAACAACAACAACCTCAACATTGAAAAACACCAACAAATTCAACAACAACCTCAACATTGAAAAACAACAACAACCTCAACATTGAAAAACACCAACTAATTCAACAACAACCTCAACATTGAAAATCAACAACAAATTCAACAGCAACTTCAACATTGAAAAACAACAACAACCTCAACGTTGAAAAACACCAACAAATCCAACAACAACCTCAACATTGAAAAACAACAACAACCTCAACATTGAAAAACACCAACAAATTCAACAACAACCTCAACATTGAAAAACACCAACAAATTCAACAACAACCTCAACATTGAAAAACAACAACAACCTCAACATTGAAAAACACCAACAAATTCAACAACAACCTCAACATTGAAAAACACCAACAAATTCAACAACAACCTCAACATTGAAAAACAACAACAACCTCAACATTGAAAAAGACCAACAAATTCAACAACAACCTCAACATTGAAAAACAGCAACAACCTCAACATTGAATAACACCAACAATTACAACAACAACCTCAACATTGAACAACACCAACAAATTCAACAAGAACCTCAACATTGAAAAACAACAACAACCTCAACATTGAAAAACACCAACAAATTCAACAACAACCTCAACATTGAAAAGCAACAACAACCTCAACATTGAAAAACACCAAAAAATTCAACAACAACTTCAACACTGAAAAACAGCAGGAAATTCAACAACAACCTCGACATTGAAAAACACCAACAAATTCAACAACAACCTCAACATTGAGAAACACCAACAAATTCAACAACAACCTCAACATTGAAAAACAACAACAACCTCAACATTGAAAAACACCAACAAATTCAACAACAACCTCAACATTGAAAAACAGCAACAACCTCAACATTGAATAACACCAACAAATACAACAACAACCTCAACATTGAACAAGACCAACAAATTCAACAAGAACCTCAACATTGAAAAACAACAACAACCTCAACATTGAAAAACACCAACAAATACAACAACAACCTCAACATTGAAAAACAACAACAACCTCAACATTGAAAAACACCAAAAAATTCAACAACAACTTCTACATTGAAAAACAGCAAGAAATTCAACAACAACCTCGACATTGAAAAACACCAACCATTTCAACAACAACCTCAACATTGAAAAACAACAACAATCTCAACATTGAAAAACACCAACAAATTCATCAACAACCTCAACATTGAAAAACAACAACAACCTCAACATTGAAAAACACCAACAAATTCAACAACAACCTCAACATTTAAAAGCACCAACAAATTCAACAAGGACCTCAACATTGAAAAGCAACAACAACCTCAACATTGAAAAACACCAACAAATTCAACAAGAACCTCAACATTGAAAAAACCAACAAATTCAACAACAACCTCGACATTGAAAAACAACAACAAATTCAACAACAACCTCAACATTGAAAACAACAACAACCTCAACATTGAAAAACACCAACAAATTCAACAACAACCTCAACATTGAAAAACAACAGCAACCTCAACATTGAAAAACACCAACAAATTCAACACAACCTCAACATTGAAAATCAACAACAAATTCAACAACAACTTCAACATTGAAAAACAACAACAACCTCAACGTTGAAAAGCACCAACAAATCCAACAACAACCTCAACATTGAAAAACAACAACAACCTCAACATTGAAAAACACCAACAAATTCAACAACAACCTCAACTTTGAAAAACAACAACAAATTCAACAACAACCTCAACATTGAAAAACAACAACAACCTCAACATTGAAAAACACCAACAAATTCAACAACAACCTCAACATTGAAAAACAGCAACAACCTCAACATTGAATAACCCCAACAAATTCAACAACAACTCAACATTGAAAAACACCAACAAATTCAACAACAACCTCAACATTTAAAAACAACAACAACCTCAACATTGAAAAACACCAACAAATTCAACAACAACCTCAACATTGAAAAACAACAACAACCTCAACATTGAAAAACACCAAAAAATTCAACAACAACCTCAACATTGAAAAACAACAACAACTTCAACATTGAAAAAAACCAAGAAATTCAACAACAACCTCAACATTGAAAAAGAACAGCAACCTCAACATTGAAAAACACCAACAAATTCAACAACAACCTCAACATTGAAAAGCAACAACAACCTCAACATTGAAAAACACCAAAAATTTCAACAACAACTTCAACATTGAAAAACACCAAGAAATTCAACAACAACCTCGACATTGAAAAACACCAACAAATTCAACAACAACCTCAACATTGAAAAACAACAACAACCTCAACATTGAAAAACACCAACAAATTCAACAACAACCTCAACATTGAAAAACAACAACAACCTCAACATTGAAAAACACGAACTAATTCAACAACAACCTCAACATTGAAAATCAACAACAAATTCAACAGCAACTTCAACATTGAAAAACAACAACAACCTCAACGTTGAAAAACACCAACAAATCCAACAACAACCTCAACATTGAAAAACAACAACAACCTCAACATTGAAAAACACCAACAAATTCAACAACAACCTCAACATTGAAAAACACCAACAAATTCAACAACAACCTCAACATTGAAAAACAACAACAACCTCAACATTGAAAAACACCAACAAATTCAAGAACAACCTCAACATTGAAAAACAGCAACAACCTCAACATTGAATAACACCAACAATTACAACAACAACCTCAACATTGAACAACACCAACAAATTCAACAAGAACCTCAACATTGAAAATCAACAACAACCTCAACATTGAAAAACACCAACAAATTCAACAACAACCTCAACATTGAAAAACAACAACAACCTCAACATTGAAAAACACCAACAAATTCAACAACAACCTCAACATTTAAAAGCACCAACAAATTCAACAAGGACCTCAACATTGAAAAGCAACAACAACCTCAACATTGAAAAACACCAACAAATTCAACAACAACCTCAACATTGAAAAACACCAACAAATTCAACAACAACCTCGACATTGAAAAACAACAACAAATTCAACAACAACCTCAACATTGAAAACAACAACAACCTCAACATTGAAAAACACCAACAAATTCAACAACAACCTCAACATTGAAAAACAACAGCAACCTCAACATTGAAAAACACCAACAAATTCAACACAACCTCAACATTGAAAATCAACAACAAATTCAACAACAACTTCAACATTGAAAAACAACAACAACCTCAACGTTGAAAAGCACCAACAAATCCAACAACAACCTCAACATTGAAAAACAACAACAACCTCAACATTGAAAAACACCAACAAATTCAACAACAACCTCAACTTTGAAAAACAACAACAAATTCAACAACAACCTCAACATTGAAAAACAACAACAACCTCAACATTGAAAAACACCAACAAATTCAACAACAACCTCAACATTGAAAAACAGCAACAACCTCAACATTGAATAACCCCAACAAATTCAACAACAACTCAACATTGAAAAACACCAACAAATTCAACAACAACCTCAACATTGAAAAACAACAACAACCTCAACATTGAAAAACACCAACAAATTCAACAACAACCTCAACATTGAAAAACACCAACAAATTCAACAACAACCTCAACATTGAAAAACAACAACAACCTCAACATTGAAAAAGACCAACAAATTCAACAACAACCTCAACATTGAAAAACAGCAACAACCTCAACATTGAATAACACCAACAATTACAACAACAACCTCAACATTGAACAACACCAACAAATTCAACAAGAACCTCAACATTGAAAAACAACAACAACCTCAACATTGAAAAACACCAACAAATTCAACAACAACCTCAACATTGAAAAGCAACAACAACCTCAACATTGAAAAACACCAAAAAATTCAACAACAACTTCAACACTGAAAAACAGCAGGAAATTCAACAACAACCTCGACATTGAAAAACACCAACAAATTCAACAACAACCTCAACATTGAGAAACACCAACAAATTCAACAACAACCTCAACATTGAAAAACAACAACAACCTCAACATTGAAAAACACCAACAAATTCAACAACAACCTCAACATTGAAAAACAGCAACAACCTCAACATTGAATAACACCAACAAATACAACAACAACCTCAACATTGAACAAGACCAACAAATTCAACTAGAACCTCAACATTGAAAAACAACAACAACCTCAACATTGAAAAACACCAACAAATTCAACAACAACCTCAACATTGAAAAACAACAACAACCTCAACATTGAAAAACACCAACAAATTCAACAACAACCTCAACATTTAAAAGCACCAACAAATTCAACAAGGACCTCAACATTGAAAAGCAACAACAACCTCAACATTGAAAAACACCAACAAATTCAACAACAACCTCAACATTGAAAAACACCAACAAATTCAACAACAACCTCGACATTGAAAAACAACAACAAATTCAACAACAACCTCAACATTGAAAACAACAACAACCTCAACATTGAAAAACACCAACAAATTCAACAACAACCTCAACATTGAAAAACAACAGCAACCTCAACATTGAAAAACACCAACAAATTCAACACAACCTCAACATTGAAAATCAACAACAAATTCAACAACAACTTCAACATTGAAAAACAACAACAACCTCAACGTTGAAAAGCACCAACAAATCCAACAACAACCTCAACATTGAAAAACAACAACAACCTCAACATTGAAAAACACCAACAAATTCAACAACAACCTCAACTTTGAAAAACAACAACAAATTCAACAACAACCTCAACATTGAAAAACAACAACAAATTCAACAACAACCTCAACATTGAAAAACAACAACAACCTCAACATTGAAAAAGACCAACAAATTCAACAACAACCTCAACATTGAAAAACAGCAACAACCTCAACATTGAATAACACCAACAATTACAACAACAACCTCAACATTGAACAACACCAACAAATTCAACAAGAACCTCAACATTGAAAAACAACAACAACCTCAACATTGAAAAACACCAACAAATTCAACAACAACCTCAACATTGAAAAGCAACAACAACCTCAACATTGAAAAACACCAAAAAATTCAACAACAACTTCAACACTGAAAAACAGCAGGAAATTCAACAACAACCTCGACATTGAAAAACACCAACAAATTCAACAACAACCTCAACATTGAGAAACACCAACAAATTCAACAACAACCTCAACATTGAAAAACAACAACAACCTCAACATTGAAAAACACCAACAAATTCAACAACAACCTCAACATTGAAAAACAGCAACAACCTCAACATTGAATAACACCAACAAATACAACAACAACCTCAACATTGAACAAGACCAACAAATTCAACAAGAACCTCAACATTGAAAAACAACAACAACCTCAACATTGAAAAACACCAACAAATTCAACAACAACCTCAACATTGAAAAACAACAACAACCTCAACATTGAAAAACACCAAAAAATTCAACAACAACTTCTACATTGAAAAACAGCAAGAAATTCAACAACAACCTCGACATTGAAAAACACCAACCATTTCAACAACAACCTCAACATTGAAAAACAACAACAATCTCAACATTGAAAAACACCAACAAATTCATCAACAACCTCAACATTGAAAAACAACAACAACCTCAACATTGAAAAACACCAACAAATTCAACAACAACCTCAACATTTAAAAGCACCAACAAATTCAACAAGGACCTCAACATTGAAAAGCAACAACAACCTCAACATTGAAAAACACCAACAAATTCAACAACAACCTCAACATTGAAAAAACCAACAAATTCAACAACAACCTCGACACTGAAAAACAACAACAAATTCAACAACAACCTCAACATTGAAAACAACAACAACCTCAACATTGAAAAACACCAACAAATTCAACAACAACCTCAACATTGAAAAACAACAGCAACCTCAACATTGAAAAACACCAACAAATTCAACACAACCTCAACATTGAAAATCAACAACAAATTCAACAACAACTTCAACATTGAAAAACAACAACAACCTCAACGTTGAAAAGCACCAACAAATCCAACAACAACCTCAACATTGAAAAACAACAACAACCTCAACATTGAAAAACACCAACAAATTCAACAACAACCTCAACTTTGAAAAACAACAACAAATTCAACAACAACCTCAACATTGAAAAACAACAACAACCTCAACATTGAAAAACACCAACAAATTCAACAACAACCTCAACATTGAAAAACAGCAACAACCTCAACATTGAATAACCCCAACAAATTCAACAACAACTCAACATTGAAAAACACCAACAAATTCAACAACAACCTCAACATTTAAAAACAACAACAACCTCGACATTGAAAAACACCAACAAATTCAACAACAACCTCAACATTGAAAAACAACAACAACCTCAACATTGAAAAACACCAAAAAATTCAACAACAACCTCAACATTGAAAAACAACAACAACTTCAACATTGAAAAAAACCAAGAAATTCAACAACAACCTCAACATTGAAAAAGAACAGCAACCTCAACATTGAAAAACACCAACAAATTCAACAACAACCTCAACATTGAAAAGCAACAACAACCTCAACATTGAAAAACACCAAAAATTTCAACAACAACTTCAACATTGAAAAACACCAAGAAATTCAACAACAACCTCGACATTGAAAAACACCAACAAATTCAACAACAACCTCAACATGGAAAAACAACAACAACCTCAACATTGAAAAACACCAACAAATTCAACAACAACCTCAACATTGAAAAACAACAACAACCTAAACATTGAAAAACACCAACTAATTCAACAACAACCTCAACATTGAAAATCAACAACAAATTCAACAGCAACTTCAACATTGAAAAACACCAACAAATCCAACAACAACCTCAACATTGAAAAACAACAACAACCTCAACATTGAAAAACACCAACAAATTCAACAGCAACCTCAACATTGAAAAACACCAACAAATTCAACAACAACCTCAACATTGAAAAACAACAACAACCTCAACATTGAAAAACACCAACAAATTCAAGAACAACCTCAACATTGAAAAACAGCAACAACCTCAACATTGAATAACACCAACAATTACAACAACAACCTCAACATTGAACAACACCAACAAATTCAACAAGAACCTCAACATTGAAAATCAACAACAACCTCAACATTGAAAAACACCAACAAATTCAACAACAACCTCAACATTGAAAAACAACAACAACCTCAACATTGAAAAACACCAACAAATTCAACAACAACCTCAACATTTAAAAGCACCAACAAATTCAACAAGGACCTCAACATTGAAAAGCAACAACAACCTCAACATTGAAAAACACCAACAAATTCAACAACAACCTCAACATTGAAAAACACCAACAAATTCAACAACAACCTCGACATTGAAAAACAACAACAAATTCAACAACAACCTCAACATTGAAAACAACAACAACCTCAACATTGAAAAACACCAACAAATTCAACAACAACCTCAACATTGAAAAACAACAGCAACCTCAACATTGAAAAACACCAACAAATTCAACACAACCTCAACATTGAAAATCAACAACAAATTCAACAACAACTTCAACATTGAAAAACAACAACAACCTCAACGTTGAAAAGCACCAACAAATCCAACAACAACCTCAACATTGAAAAACAACAACAACCTCAACATTGAAAAACACCAACAAATTCAACAACAACCTCAACTTTGAAAAACAACAACAAATTCAACAACAACCTCAACATTGAAAAACAACAACAACCTCAACATTGAAAAACACCAACAAATTCAACAACAACCTCAACATTGAAAAACAGCAACAACCTCAACATTGAATAACCCCAACAAATTCAACAACAACTCAACATTGAAAAACACCAACAAATTCAACAACAACCTCAACATTGAAAAACAACAACAACCTCAACATTGAAAAACACCAACAAATTCAACAACAACCTCAACATTGAAAAACACCAACAAATTCAACAACAACCTCAACATTGAAAAACAACAACAACCTCAACATTGAAAAAGACCAACAAATTCAACAACAACCTCAACATTGAAAAACAGCAACAACCTCAACATTGAATAACACCAACAATTACAACAACAACCTCAACATTGAACAACACCAACAAATTCAACAAGAACCTCAACATTGAAAAACAACAACAACCTCAACATTGAAAAACACCAACAAATTCAACAACAACCTCAACATTGAAAAGCAACAACAACCTCAACATTGAAAAACACCAAAAAATTCAACAACAACTTCAACACTGAAAAACAGCAGGAAATTCAACAACAACCTCGACATTGAAAAACACCAACAAATTCAACAACAACCTCAACATTGAGAAACACCAACAAATTCAACAACAACCTCAACATTGAAAAACAACAACAACCTCAACATTGAAAAACACCAACAAATTCAACAACAACCTCAACATTGAAAAACAGCAACAACCTCAACATTGAATAACACCAACAAATACAACAACAACCTCAACATTGAACAAGACCAACAAATTCAACAAGAACCTCAACATTGAAAAACAACAACAACCTCAACATTGAAAAACACCAACAAATTCAACAACAACCTCAACATTGAAAAACAACAACAACCTCAACATTGAAAAACACCAAAAAATTCAACAACAACTTCTACATTGAAAAACAGCAAGAAATTCAACAACAACCTCGACATTGAAAAACACCAGCCATTTCAACAACAACCTCAACATTGAAAAACAACAACAATCTCAACATTGAAAAACACCAACAAATTCATCAACAACCTCAACATTGAAAAACAACAACAACCTCAACATTGAAAAACACCAACAAATTCAACAACAACCTCAACATTTAAAAGCACCAACAAATTCAACAAGGACCTCAACATTGAAAAGCAACAACAACCTCAACATTGAAAAACACCAACAAATTCAACAACAACCTCAACATTGAAAAACACCAACAAATTCAACAACAACCTCGACATTGAAAAACAACAACAAATTCAACAACAACCTCAACATTGAAAACAACAACAACCTCAACATTGAAAAACACCAACAAATTCAACAACAACCTCAACATTGAAAAACAACAGCAACCTCAACATTGAAAAACACCAACAAATTCAACACAACCTCAACATTGAAAATCAACAACAAATTCAACAACAACTTCAACATTGAAAAACAACAACAACCTCAACGTTGAAAAGCACCAACAAATCCAACAACAACCTCAACATTGAAAAACAACAACAACCTCAACATTGAAAAACACCAACAAATTCAACAACAACCTCAACTTTGAAAAACAACAACAAATTCAACAACAACCTCAACATTGAAAAACAACAACAACCTCAACATTGAAAAACACCAACAAATTCAACAACAACCTCAACATTGAAAAACAGCAACAACCTCAACATTGAATAACCCCAACAAATTCAACAACAACTCAACATTGAAAAACACCAACAAATTCAACATCAACCTCAACATTTAAAAACAACAACAACCTCAACATTGAAAAACACCAACAAATTCAACAACAACCTCAACATTGAAAAACAACAACAACCTCAACATTGAAAAACACCAAAAAATTCAACAACAACCTCAACATTGAAAAACAACAACAACTTCAACATTGAAAAAAACCAAGAAATTCAACAACAACCTCAACATTGAAAAAGAACAGCAACCTCAACATTGAAAAACACCAACAAATTCAACAACAACCTCAACATTGAAAAGCAACAACAACCTCAACATTGAAAAACACCAAAAATTTCAACAACAACTTCAACATTGAAAAACACCAAGAAATTCAACAACAACCTCGACATTGAAAAACACCAACAAATTCAACAACAACCTCAACATTGAAAAACAACAACAACCTCAACATTGAAAAACACCAACAAATTCAACAACAACCTCAACATTGAAAAACAACAACAACCTCAACATTGAAAAACACCAACTAATTCAACAACAACCTCAACATTGAAAATCAACAACAAATTCAACAGCAACTTCAACATTGAAAAACAACAACAACCTCAACGTTGAAAAACACCAACAAATCCAACAACAACCTCAACATTGAAAAACAACAACAACCTCAACATTGAAAAACACCAACAAATTCAACAACAACCTCAACATTGAAAAACACCAACAAATTCAACAACAACCTCAACATTGAAAAACAACAACAACCTCAACATTGAAAAAGACCAACAAATTCAACAACAACCTCAACATTGAAAAACAGCAACAACCTCAACATTGAATAACACCAACAATTACAACAACAACCTCAACATTGAACAACACCAACAAATTCAACAAGAACCTCAACATTGAAAAACAACAACAACCTCAACATTGAAAAACACCAACAAATTCAACAACAACCTCAACATTGAAAAGCAACAACAACCTCAACATTGAAAAACACCAAAAAATTCAACAACAACTTCAACACTGAAAAACAGCAGGAAATTCAACAACAACCTCGACATTGAAAAACACCAACAAATTCAACAACAACCTCAACATTGAGAAACACCAACAAATTCAACAACAACCTCAACATTGAAAAACAACAACAACCTCAACATTGAAAAACACCAACAAATTCAACAACAACCTCAACATTGAAAAACAGCAACAACCTCAACATTGAATAACACCAACAAATACAACAACAACCTCAACATTGAACAAGACCAACAAATTCAACAAGAACCTCAACATTGAAAAACAACAACAACCTCAACATTGAAAAACACCAACAAATTCAACAACAACCTCAACATTGAAAAACAACAACAACCTCAACATTGAAAAACACCAAAAAATTCAACAACAACTTCTACATTGAAAAACAGCAAGAAATTCAACAACAACCTCGACATTGAAAAACACCAGCCATTTCAACAACAACCTCAACATTGAAAAACAACAACAATCTCAACATTGAAAAACACCAACAAATTCATCAACAACCTCAACATTGAAAAACAACAACAACCTCAACATTGAAAAACACCAACAAATTCAACAACAACCTCAACATTTAAAAGCACCAACAAATTCAACAAGGACCTCAACATTGAAAAGCAACAACAACCTCAACATTGAAAAACACCAACAAATTCAACAACAACCTCAACATTGAAAAACACCAACAAATTCAACAACAACCTCGACATTGAAAAACAACAACAAATTCAACAACAACCTCAACATTGAAAACAACAACAACCTCAACATTGAAAAACACCAACAAATTCAACAACAACCTCAACATTGAAAAACAACAGCAACCTCAACATTGAAAAACACCAACAAATTCAACACAACCTCAACATTGAAAATCAACAACAAATTCAACAACAACTTCAACATTGAAAAACAACAACAACCTCAACGTTGAAAAGCACCAACAAATCCAACAACAACCTCAACATTGAAAAACAACAACAACCTCAACATTGAAAAACACCAACAAATTCAACAACAACCTCAACTTTGAAAAACAACAACAAATTCAACAACAACCTCAACATTGAAAAACAACAACAACCTCAACATTGAAAAACACCAACAAATTCAACAACAACCTCAACATTGAAAAACAGCAACAACCTCAACATTGAATAACCCCAACAAATTCAACAACAACTCAACATTGAAAAACACCAACAAATTCAACATCAACCTCAACATTTAAAAACAACAACAACCTCAACATTGAAAAACACCAACAAATTCAACAACAACCTCAACATTGAAAAACAACAACAACCTCAACATTGAAAAACACCAAAAAATTCAACAACAACCTCAACATTGAAAAACAACAACAACTTCAACATTGAAAAAAACCAAGAAATTCAACAACAACCTCAACATTGAAAAAGAACAGCAACCTCAACATTGAAAAACACCAACAAATTCAACAACAACCTCAACATTGAAAAGCAACAACAACCTCAACATTGAAAAACACCAAAAATTTCAACAACAACTTCAACATTGAAAAACACCAAGAAATTCAACAACAACCTCGACATTGAAAAACACCAACAAATTCAACAACAACCTCAACATTGAAAAACAACAACAACCTCAACATTGAAAAACACCAACAAATTCAACAACAACCTCAACATTGAAAAACAACAACAACCTCAACATTGAAAAACACCAACTAATTCAACAACAACCTCAACATTGAAAATCAACAACAAATTCAACAGCAACTTCAACATTGAAAAACAACAACAACCTCAACGTTGAAAAACACCAACAAATCCAACAACAACCTCAACATTGAAAAACAACAACAACCTCAACATTGAAAAACACCAACAAATTCAACAACAACCTCAACATTGAAAAACACCAACAAATTCAACAACAACCTCAACATTGAAAAACAACAACAACCTCAACATTGAAAAACACCAACAAATTCAAGAACAACCTCAACATTGAAAAACAGCAACAACCTCAACATTGAATAACACCAACAATTACAACAACAACCTCAACATTGAACAACACCAACAAATTCAACAAGAACCTCAACATTGAAAATCAACAACAACCTCAACATTGAAAAACACCAACAAATTCAACAACAACCTCAACATTGAAAAACAACAACAACCTCAACATTGAAAAACACCAACAAATTCAACAACAACCTCAACATTTAAAAGCACCAACAAATTCAACAAGGACCTCAACATTGAAAAGCAACAACAACCTCAACATTGAAAAACACCAACAAATTCAACAACAACCTCAACATTGAAAAACACCAACAAATTCAACAACAACCTCGACATTGAAAAACAACAACAAATTCAACAACAACCTCAACATTGAAAACAACAACAACCTCAACATTGAAAAACACCAACAAATTCAACAACAACCTCAACATTGAAAAACAACAGCAACCTCAACATTGAAAAACACCAACAAATTCAACACAACCTCAACATTGAAAATCAACAACAAATTCAACAACAACTTCAACATTGAAAAACAACAACAACCTCAACGTTGAAAAGCACCAACAAATCCAACAACAACCTCAACATTGAAAAACAACAACAACCTCAACATTGAAAAACACCAACAAATTCAACAACAACCTCAACTTTGAAAAACAACAACAAATTCAACAACAACCTCAACATTGAAAAACAACAACAACCTCAACATTGAAAAACACCAACAAATTCAACAACAACCTCAACATTGAAAAACAGCAACAACCTCAACATTGAATAACCCCAACAAATTCAACAACAACTCAACATTGAAAAACACCAACAAATTCAACAACAACCTCAACATTTTAAAACAACAACAACCTCAACATTGAAAAACACCAACAAATTCAACAACAACCTCAACATTGAAAAAGAACAACAACCTCAACATTGAAAAACACCAAAAAATTCAACAACAACCTCAACATTGAAAAACAACAACAACTTCAACATTGAAAAAAACCAAGAAATTCAACAACAACCTCAACATTGAAAAACAACAGCAACCTCAACATTGAAAAACACCAACAAATTCAACAACAACCTCAACATTGAAAAGCAACAACAACCTCAACATTGAAAAACACCAAAAATTTCAACAACAACTTCAACATTGAAAAACACCAAGAAATTCAACAACAACCTCGACATTGAAAAACACCAACAAATTCAACAACAACCTCAACATTGAAAAACAACAACAACCTCAACATTGAAAAACACCAACAAATTCAACAACAACCTCAACATTGAAAAACAACAACAACCTCAACATTGAAAAACACCAACAAATTCAACAACAACCTCAACATTGAAAAACACCAACAAATTCAACAACAACCTCAACATTGAAAAACAACAACAACCTCAACATTGAAAAACACCAACAAATTCAAGAACAACCTCAACATTGAAAAACAGCAACAACCTCAACATTGAATAACACCAACAATTACAACAACAACCTCAACATTGAACAACACCAACAAATTCAACAAGAACCTCAACATTGAAAATCAACAACAACCTCAACATTGAAAAACACCAACAAATTCAACAACAACCTCAACATTGAAAAACAACAACAACCTCAACATTGAAAAACACCAAAAAATTCAACAACAACTTCAACACTGAAAAACAGCAAGAAATTCAACAACAACCTCGACATTGAAAAACACCAACAAATTCAACAACAACCTCAACATTGAAAAACAACAACAATCTCAACATTGAAAAACACCAACAAATTCAACAACAACCTCAACATTGAAAAACAACAACAACCTCAACATTGAAAAACACCAGCAAATTCAACAACAACCTCAACATTTAAAAGCACCAACAAATTCAACAAGGACCTCAACATTGAAAAGCAACAACAACCTCAACATTGAAAAACACCAACAAATTCAACAACAACCTCAACATTGAAAAACACCAACAAATTCAACAACAACCTCGACATTGAAAAACACCAACAAATTCAACAACAACCTCAACATTGAAAAACAACAACAACCTCAACATTGAAAAACAACAACAAATTCAACAACAACCTCAACATTGTAAAACAACAACAACCTCAACATTGAATAACCCCAACAAATTCAACAACAACTCAACATTGAAAAACAACAACAAATTCAACAACAACCTCAACATTGAAAAACAACAACAACCTCAACATTGAAAAACACCAACAAATTCAACAACAACCTCAACATTGAAAACAACAACAACCTCAACATTGAAAAACACCAACAAATTCAACAACAACCTCAACATTGAAAAACAACACAACCACAACATTGAAAATCAACAACAAATTCAACAACAACTTCAACATTGAAAAACAACAACAACCTCAACGTTGAAAAGCACCAACAAATCCAACAACAGCCTCAACATTGAAAAACAACAACAACCTCAACATTGAAAAACACCAACAAATTCAACAACAACCTCAACTTTGAAAAACAACAACAAATTCAACAACAACCTCAACATTGAAAAACAACAACAACCTCAACATTGAAAAACACCAACAAATTCAACAACAACCTCAACATTGAAAAACAGCAACAACCTCAACATTGAATAACCCCAACAAATTCAACAACAACTCAACATTGAAAAACACCAACAAATTCAACAACAACCTCAACATTTAAAAACAACAACAACCTCAACATTGAAAAACACCAACAAATTCAACAACAACCTCATCATTGAAAAACAACAACAACCTCAACATTGAAAAACACCAAAAAATTCAACAACAACCTCAACATTGAAAAACAACAACAACTTCAACATTGAAAAAAACCAAGAAATTCAACAACAACCTCAACATTGAAAAACAACAGCAACCTCAACATTGAAAAACACCAACAAATTCAACAACAACCTCAACATTGAAAAGCAACAACAACCTCAACATTGAAAAACACCAAAAATTTCAACAACAACTTCAACATTGAAAAACACCAAGAAATTCAACAACAACCTCGACATTGAAAAACACCAACAAATTCAACAGCAACCTCAACATTGAAAAACAACAACAACCTCAACATTGAAAAACACCAACAAATTCAACAACAACCTCAACATTGAAAAACAACAACAACCTCAACATTGAAAAACACCAACTAATTCAACAACAACCTCAACAGTGAAAATCAACAACAAATTCAACAACAACTTCAACATTGAAAAACAACAACAACCTCAACGTTGAAAAACACCAACAAATCCAACAACAACCTCAACATTGAAAAACAACAACAACCTCAACATTGAAAAACACCAACAAATTCAACAACAACCTCAACATTGAAAAACACCAACAAATTCAACAACAACCTCAACATTGAAAAACAACAACAACCTCAACATTGAAAAACAACAACAAATTCAACAACAACCTCAACATTGAAAAGCAGCAACAACCTCGACATTGAATAACACCAACAATTACAACAACAACCTCAACATTGAACAACACCAACAAATTCAACAAGAACCTCAACATTGAAAATCAACAACAACCTCAACATTGAAAAACACCAACAAATTCAACAACAACCTCAACATTGAAAAACAACAACAACCTCAACATTGAAAAACACCAAAAAATTCAACAACAACTTCAACACTGAAAAACAGCAAGAAATTCAACAACAACCTCGACATTGAAAAACACCAACAAATTCAACAACAACCTCAACATTGAAAAACAACAACAATCTCAACATTGAAAAACACCAACAAATTCAACAACAACCTCAACATTGAAAAACAACAACAACCTCAACATTGAAAAACACCAACAAATTCAACAACAACCTCAACATTTAAAAGCACCAACAAATTCAACAAGGACCTCAACATTGAAAAGCAACAACAACCTCAACATTGAAAAACACCAACAAATTCAACAACAACCTCAACATAGAAAAACACCAACAAATTCAACAACAACCTCGACATTGAAAAACACCAACAAATTCAACAACAACCTCAACATTGAAAAACAACAACAACCTCAACATTGAAAAACAACAACAAATTCAACGACAACCTCAACATTGTAAAACAACAACAACTTCAACACTGAAAAACACCAAGAAATTCAACAACAACCTCGACATTGAAAAACAACAACAAATTCAACAACAACCTCAACATTGAAAACAACAACAACCTCAACATTGAAAAACACCAACAAATTCAACAACAACCTCAACATTGAAAAACAACAGCAACCTCAACATTGAAAAACACCAAGAAATTCAACAACAACCTCAACATTGAAAATCAACAACAAATTCAACAACAACTTCAACATTGAAAAACAACAACAACCTCAACGTTGAAAAGCACCAACAAATCCAACAACAACCTCAACATTGAAAAACAACAACAACCTCAACATTGAAAAACACCAACAAATTCAACAACAACCTCAACTTTGAAAAACACCAACAAATTCAACAACAACCTCAACATTGAAAAACAACAACAACCTCAACATTGAAAATCACCAACAAATTCAACAACAACCTCAACATTGAAAAACAGCAACAACCTCAACATTGAATAACCCCAACAAATTCAACAACAACTCAACATTGAAAAACACCAACAAATTCAACAACAACCTCAACATTTAAAAACATCAACAACCTCAACATTGAAAAACACCAACAAATTCAACAACAACCTCAACATTGAAAAACAACAACAACCTCAACATTGAAAAACACCAAAAAATTCAACAACAACTTCAACATTGAAAAAAACCAAGAAATTCAACAACAACCTCAACATTGAAAAACAACAGCAACCTCAACATTGAAAAACACCAAAAATTTCAACAACAACTTCAACATTGAAAAACACCAAGAAATTCAACAACAACCTCGACATTGAAAAACACCAACAAATTCAACAACAACCTCAACATTGAAAAACAACAACAACCTCAACATTGAAAAACACCAACAAATTCAACAACAACCTCAACATTTAAAAACACCCACAAATTCAAGAAGCACCTCGACATTGAAAAACAACTACAACCTCAACATTGAAAAACAGCAACAAATTCAACAACAACCTCAACATTGAAAAACAACAACAACCTCAACATTGAAAAACACCAACAAATTCAACAACAACCTCAACATTGAAAAACACCAACAAATTCAGCAACAACCTCAACATTGAAAAACACCCACAAATTTAACAACAACCTCAACATTGAAAACCAACAACAACCTCAACATTGAAAAACACGAACAAATTCAACAACAACCTCAGCATTGAAAAACACCAACAAATTCAACAACAACCTCAACATTGAAAAACACCAAACAAATGCAACAACAACCTCAACATTGAAAAACAACAACAGCCTCAACATTGAAAAACACCAAGAAAGTCAACAACAACCTCAACATTGAAAAACAACAACAAATTCAACAACAACCTCAACATTGAAAAACACCAACATATTGAACAACAACCTCAACATTGAAAAACAACAACAACCTCAACATTGAAAAACACCAACAAATTCAACACCAACCTCAACATTGAAAAACACAAACAAATTCAACAAAAACCTCAAAACTGAAAAACAGCAACAACCTCAACATTGAAAAACACCAACAAATTCAACAACAACCTCAAAATTGAAAAACACCAACAAATTCAACAATAACCTCAACATTGAAAAACAACAACAACCTCAAAATTGAAAAACACCAACAAATTCAACAACAGCCTCAACATTGAAAAACACCAACAAATTCAACAACAACCTCAACATTGAAAAACACCCGCAAATTTAACAACAACCTCAACATTGAAAAACAACAACAACCTCAACATTGAAAAACACCAACAAATTCAACAACAACCTCAACATTGAAAAACAACAACAACCTCAACATTGGAAAACACCAACAAATTCAACAACAACTTCAACATTGAAAAACACCAACAAATTCAACATCAACCTCGACATTGAAAAACACCAACAAATTCTACAACAACCTCAACATTGAAAAACAACAACAACCTCAACATTGAAAAACACCAACAAATTCAACAACAACCTCAACATTGAAAAACACCAACAAATTCAACAACAACCTCAACATTGAAAAACAGCAACAACCTCAACATTGAAGAACACCAACAAATTCAACAACAACCTCAACATTGAAAAACAACAACAACCTCAACATTGAAAAACACCAACCAATTCAACAACAACCTCGACATTGAAAAACACCAACAAATTCAACAACAACCTCAACATTGAAAAACAACAACAACCTCAACATTGAAAAACACCAACAAATTCAACAACAACCTCAACATTGAAAAACACCAACAAATTCAACAACAACCTCAACATTGAAAAACAACAACAACCTCAACATTGAAAAACACCAACAAATTCAACAACAACCTCAACATTGAAAAACAGCAACAACCTCAACATTGAATAACACCAACAAATACAATAACAACCTCAACATTGAACAACACCAACAAATTCAACAAGAACCTCAACATTGAAAAACAACAACAACCTCAACATTGAAAAACACCAACAAATTCAACAACAACCTCAACATTGAAAAACAACAACAACCTCAACATTGAAAAACACCAAAAAATTCAACAACAACTTCAACATTGAAAAACAGCAAGAAATTCAACAACAACCTCGACATTGAAAAACACCAACAAATTCAACAACAACCTCTACATTGAAAAACAACAACAATCTCAACATTGAAAAACACCAACAAATTCAACAACAACCTCAACATTGAAAAACAACAACAACCTCAACATTGAAAAACACCAACAAATTCAACAACAACCTCAACATTTAAAAGCACCAACAAATTCAACAAGGACCTCAACATTGAAAAGCAACAACAACCTCAACATTGAAAAACACCAACAAATTCAACAACAACCTCAACATTGAAAAACACCAACAAATTCAACAACAACCTCGACATTGAAAAACAACAACAAATTCAACAACAACCTCAACATTAAAAACAACAACAACCTCAACATTGAAAAACACCAACAAATTCAACAACAACCTCAACATTGAAAAACAACAGCAACCTCAACATTGAAAAACACCAACAAATTCAACACAACCTCAACATTGAAAATCAACAACAAATTCAACAACAACTTCAACATTGAAAAACAACAACAACCTCAACGTTGAAAAGCAGCAACAAATCCAACAACAACCTCAACATTGAAAAACAACAACAACCTCAACATTGAAAAACACCAACAAATTCAACAACAACCTCAACATTGAAAAACATCAACAAATTCAACAACAACCTCAACATTGAAAAACAACAACAACCTCAACATTGAAAAACACCAACAAATTCAACAACAACCTCAACATTGAAAAACAGCAACAACCTCAACATTGAATAACCCCAACAAATTCAACAACAACTCAACATTGAAAAACACCAACAAATTCAACAACAACCTCAACATTTAAAAACAACAACAACCTCAACATTGAAAAACACCAACAAATTCAACAACAACCTCAACATTGAAAAACAACAACAACCTCAACATTGAAAAACACCAAAAAATTCAACAACAACCTCAACATTGAAAAACAACAACAACTTCAACATTGAAAAAAACCAAGAAATTCAACAACAACCTGAACATTGAAAAACAACAGCAACCTCAACATTGAAAAACACCAACAAATTCAACAACAACCTCAACATTGAAAAGCAACAACAACCTCAACATTGAAAAACACCAAAAATTTCAACAACAACTTCAACATTGAAAAACACCAAGAAATTCAACAACAACCTCGACATTGAAAAACACCAACAAATTCAACAACAACCTCAACATTGAAAAACAACAACAACCTCAACATTGAAAAACACCAACAAATTCAACAACAACCTCAACATTTAAAAACACCCACAAATTCAAGAAGCACCTCGACATTGAAAAACAACTACAACCTCAACATTGAAAAACAGCAACAAATTCAACAACAACCTCAACATTGAAAAACAACAACAACCTCAACATTGAAAAACACCAACAAATTCAACAACAACCTCAACATTGAAAAACACCAACAAATTCAGCAACAACCTCAACATTGAAAAACACCCACAAATTTAACAACAACCTCAACATTGAAAACCAACAACAACCTCAACATTGAAAAACACGAACAAATTCAACAACAACCTCAGCATTGAAAAACACCAACAAATTCAACAACAACCTCAACATTGAAAAACACCAAACAAATGCAACAACAACCTCAACATTGAAAAACAACAACAGCCTCAACATTGAAAAACACCAAGAAAGTCAACAACAACCTCAACATTGAAAAACACCAACAAATTCAACAACAACCTCAACATTGAAAAACACCAACATATTGAACAACAACCTCAACATTGAAAAACAACAACAACCTCAACATTGAAAAACACCAACAAATTCAACACCAACCTCAACATTGAAAAACACAAACAAATTCAACAAAAACCTCAATACTGAAAAACAGCAACAACCTCAACATTGAAAAACACCAACAAATTCAACAACAACCTCAAAATTGAAAAACACCAACAAATTCAACAATAACCTCAACATTGAAAAACAACAACAACCTCAAAATTGAAAAACACCAACAAATTCAACAACAGCCTCAACATTGAAAAACACCAACAAATTCAACAACAACCTCAACATTGAAAAACACCCGCAAATTTAACAACAACCTCAACATTGAAAAACAACAACAACCTCAACATTGAAAAACACCAACAAATTCAACAACAACCTCAACATTGAAAAACAACAACAACCTCAACATTGGAAAACACCAACAAATTCAACAACAACTTCAACATTGAAAAACACCAACAAATTCAACATCAACCTCGACATTGAAAAACACCAACAAATTCAACAACAACCTCAACATTGAAAAACAACAACAACCTCAACATTGAAAAACACCAACAAATTCAACACCAACCTCAACATTGAAAAACACAAACAAATTCAACAAAAACCTCAATACTGAAAAACAGCAACAACCTCAACATTGAAAAACACCAACAAATTCAACAACAACCTCAAAATTGAAAAACACCAACAAATTCAACAATAACCTCAACATTGAAAAACAACAACAACCTCAAAATTGAAAAACACCAACAAATTCAACAACAGCCTCAACATTGAAAAACACCAACAAATTCAACAACAACCTCAACATTGAAAAACACCCGCAAATTTAACAACAACCTCAACATTGAAAAACAACAACAACCTCAACATTGAAAAACACCAACAAATTCAACAACAACCTCAACATTGAAAAACAACAACAACCTCAACATTGGAAAACACCAACAAATTCAACAACAACTTCAACATTGAAAAACACCAACAAATTCAACATCAACCTCGACATTGAAAAACACCAACAAATTCAACAACAACCTCAACATTGAAAAACAACAACAACCTCAACATTGAAAAACACCAACAAATTCAATAACAACCTCAACATTGAAAAACACCAACAAATTCAACAACAACCTCAACATTGAAAAACAACAACAACCTCAACATTGAAAAACACCAACAAATTCAACAACAACCTCGACATTGAAAAAAACCAACAAATTCAACAACAACCTCAACATTGAAAAACAACAACAACCTCAACATTGAAAAACACCAACAAATTCAACAACAACCTCAACATTGAAAAACACCAACAAATTCAACAACAACCTCAACATTGAAAAACAACAACAACCTCAACATTGAAAAACACCAACAAATTCAACAACAACCTCAACATTGAAAAACAGCAACAACCTCAACATTGAATAACACCAACAAATACAACAACAACCTCAACATTGAACAACACCAACAAATTCAACAAGAACCTCAACATTGAAATACAACAACAACCTCAACATTGAAAAACACCAACAAATTCAACAACAACCTCAGCATTGAAAAACAACAACAACCTCAACATTGAAAAACACCGAAAAATTCAACAACAACTTCAACATTGAAAAACAGCAAGAAATTCAACAACAACCTCGACATTGAAAAACACCAACAAATTCAACAACAACCTCAACATTGAAAAACAACAACAATCTCAACATTGAAAAACACCAACAAATTCAACAACCTCAACATTGTAAAACAACAACAACCTCAACATTGAAAAACACCAACAAATTCAACAACAACCTCAACATTTAAAAGCACCAACAAATTCAACAAGGACCTCAACATTGAAAAGCAACAACAACCTCAACATTGAAAAACATCAACAAATTCAACAACAACCTCAACATTGAAAAACACCAACAAATTCAACAACAACCTCGACATTGAAAAACAACAACAAATTCAACAACAACCTCAACATTGAAAACAACAACAACCTCAACATTGAAAAACACCAACAAATTCAACAACAACCTCAACATTGAAAAACAACAGCAACCTCAACATTGAAAAACACCAACAAATTCAACACAACCTCAAAATTGAAAATCAACAACAAATTCAACAACAACTTCAACATTGAAAAACAACAACAACCTCAACGTTGAAAAGCACCAACAAATCCAACAACAACCTCAACATTGAAAAACAACAACAACCTCAACATTGAAAAACACCAACAAATTCAACAACAACCTCAACTTTGAAAAACAACAACAAATTCAACAACAACCTCAACATTGAAAAACAACAACAACCTCAACATTGAAAAACACCAACAAATTCAACAACAACCTCAACATTGAAAAACAGCAACAACCTCAACATTGAATAACCCCAACAAATTCAACAACAACTCAACATTGAGAAACACCAACAAATTCAACAACAACCTCAACATTTAAAAACAACAACAACCTCAACATTGAAAAACACCAACAAATTCAACAACAACATCAACATTGAAAAACAACAACAACCTCAACATTGAAAAACACCAAAAAATTCAACAACAATCTCAACATTGAAAAACAACAACAACTTCAATATTGAAAAAAACCAAGAAATTCAACAACAACCTCAACATTGAAAAACAACAGCAACCTCAACATTGAAAAACACCAACAAATTCAACAACAACCTCAACATTGAAAAGCAACAACAACCTCAACATTGAAAAACACCAAAAATTTCAACAACAACTTCAACATTGAAAAACACCAAGAAATTCAACAACAACCTCGACATTGAAAAACACCAACAAATTCAACAACAACCTCAACATTGAAAAACAACAACAACCTCAACATTGAAAAACACCAACAAATTCAACAACAACCTCAACATTTAAAAACACCCACAAATTCAAGAAGCACCTCGACATTGAAAAACAACTACAACCTCAAAATTGAAAAACAGCAACAAATTCAACAACAACCTCAACATTGAAAAACAACAACAACCTCAACATTGAAAAACACCAACAATTTCAACAACAACCTCAACATTGAAAAACACCAACAAATTCAACAACAACCTCAACATTGAAAAACACCCACAAATTTAACAACAACCTCAACATTGAAAACCAACAACAACCTCAACATTGAAAAACACGAACAAATTCAACAACAACCTCAGCATTGAAAAACACCAACAAATTCAACAACAACCTCAACATTGAAAAACACCAACCAAATGCAACAACAACCTCAACATTGAAAAACAACAACAGCCTCAACATTGAAAAACACCAAGAATGTCAACAACAACCTCAACATTGATAAAAACCAACAAATTCAACAACAACCTCAACTTTGAAAAACACCAACATATTGAACAACAACCTCAACATTGAAAAACAACAACAACCTCAACATTGAAAAACACCAACATATTCAACACCAACCTCAACTTTGAAAAACACAAACAAATTCAACAACAACCTCAATACTGAAAAACAGCAACAACCTCAACATTGAAAAACACCAACAAATTCAACAACAACCTCAAAATTGAAAAACACCAACAAATTCAACAATAACCTCAACATTGAAAAACAACAACAACCGCAAAATTGAAAAACACCAACAAATTCAACAACAGCCTCAACATTGAAAAACACCAACAAATTCAACAACAACCTCAACATTGAAAAACACCCGCAAATTTAACAACAACCTCAACATTGAAAAACAACAACAACCTCAACATTGAAAAACACCAACAAATTCAACAACAACCTCAACATTGAAAAACAACAACAACCTCAACATTGGAAAACACCAACAAATTCAACAACAACTTCAACATTGAAAAACACCAACAAATTCAACATCAACTTCGACATTGAAAAACACCAACAAATTCAACAACAACCTCAACATTGAAAAACAACAACAACCTCAACATTGAAAAACACCAACAAATTCAACACCAACCTCAACATTGAAAAACACAAACAAATTCAACAAAAACCTCAATACTGAAAAACAGCAACAACCTCAACATTGAAAAACACCAACAAATTCAACAACAACCTCAAAATTGAAAAACACCAACAAATTCAACAATAACCTCAACATTGAAAAACAACAACAACCTCAAAATTGAAAAACACCAACAAATTCAACAACAGCCTCAACATTGAAAAACACCAACAAATTCAACAACAACCTCAACATTGAAAAACACCCGCAAATTTAACAACAACCTCAACATTGAAAAACAACAACAACCTCAACATTGAAAAACACCAACAAATTCAACAACAACCTCAACATTGAAAAACAACAACAACCTCAACATTGGAAAACACCAACAATTTCAACAACAACTTCAACATTGAAAAACACCAACAAATTCAACATCAACCTCGACATTGAAAAACACCAACAAATTCAACAACAACCTCAACATTGAAAAACAACAACAACCTCAACATTGAAAAACACCAACAAATTCAACACCAACCTCAACATTGAAAAACACAAACAAATTCAACAAAAACCTCAATACTGAAAAACAGCAACAACCTCAACATTGAAAAACACCAACAAATTCAACAACAACCTCAAAATTGAAAAACACCAACAAATTCAACAATAACCTCAACATTGAAAAACAACAACAACCTCAAAATTGAAAAACACCAACAAATTCAACAACAGCCTCAACATTGAAAAACACCAACAAATTCAACAACAACCTCAACATTGAAAAACACCCGCAAATTTAACAACAACCTCAACATTGAAAAACAACAACAACCTCAACATTGAAAAACACCAACAAATTCAACAACAACCTCAACATTGAAAAACAACAACAACCTCAACATTGGAAAACACCAACAAATTCAACAACAACTTCAACATTGAAAAACACCAACAAATTCAACATCAACCTCGACATTGAAAAACACCAACAAATTCAACAACAACCTCAACATTGAAAAACAACAACAACCTCAACATTGAAAAACACCAACAAATTCAATAACAACCTCAACATTGAAAAACACCAACAAATTCAACAACAACTTCAACATTGAAAAACAACAACAACCTCAACATTGAAAAACACCAACAAATTCAACAACAACCTCGACATTGAAAAAAACCAACAAATTCAACAACAACCTCAACATTGAAAAACAACAACAACCTCAACATTGAAAAACACCAACAAATTCAACAACAACCTCAACATTGAAAAACACCAACAAATTCAACAACAACCTCAACATTGAAAAACAACAACAACCTCAACATTGAAAAACACCAACAAATTCAACAACAACCTCAACATTGAAAAACAGCAACAACCTCAACATTGAATAACACCAACAAATACAACAACAACCTCAACATTGAACAACACCAACAAATTCAACAAGAACCTCAACATTGAAATACAACAACAACCTCAACATTGAAAAACACCAACAAATTCAACAACAACCTCAGCATTGAAAAACAACAACAACCTCAACATTGAAAAACACCGAAAAATTCAAGAACTTCAACATTGAAAAACAGCAAGAAATTCAACAACAACCTCGACATTGAAAAACACCAACAAATTCAACAACAACCTCAACATTGAAAAACAACAACAATCTCAACATTGAAAAACACCAACAAATTCAACAACCTCAACATTGTAAAACAACAACAACCTCAACATTGAAAAACACCAACAAATTCAACAACAACCTCAACATTTAAAAGCACCAACAAATTCAACAAGGACCTCAACATTGAAAAGCAACAACAACCTCAACATTGAAAAACACCAACAAATTCAACAACAACCTCAACATTGAAAAACACCAACAAATTCAACAACAACCTCGACATTGAAAAACAACAACAAATTCAACAACAACCTCAACATTGAAAACAACAACAACCTCAACATTGAAAAACACCAACAAATTCAACAACAACCTCAACATTGAAAAACAACAGCAACCTCAACATTGAAAAACACCAACAAATTCAACACAACCTCAACATTGAAAATCAACAACAAATTCAACAACAACTTCAACATTGAAAAACAACAACAACCTCAACGTTGAAAAGCACCAACAAATCCAACAACAACCTCAACATTGAAAAACAACAACAACCTCAACATTGAAAAACACCAACAAATTCAACAACAACCTCAACTTTGAAAAACAACAACAAATTCAACAACAACCTCAACATTGAAAAACAACAACAACCTCAACATTGAAAAACACCAACAAATTCAACAACAACCTCAACATTGAAAAACAGCAACAACCTCAACATTGAATAACCCCAACAAATTCAACAACAACTCAACATTGAGAAACACCAACAAATTCAACAACAACCTCAACATTTAAAAACAACAACAACCTCAACATTGAAAAACACCAACAAATTCAACAACAACATCAACATTGAAAAACAACAACAACCTCAACATTGAAAAACACCAAAAAATTCAACAACAATCTCAACATTGAAAAACAACAACAACTTCAATATTGAAAAAAACCAAGAAATTCAACAACAACCTCAACATTGAAAAACAACAGCAACCTCAACATTGAAAAACACCAACAAATTCAACAACAACCTCAACATTGAAAAGCAACAACAACCTCAACATTGAAAAACACCAAAAATTTCAACAACAACTTCAACATTGAAAAACACCAAGAAATTCAACAACAACCTCGACATTGAAAAACACCAACAAATTCAACAACAACCTCAACATTGAAAAACAACAACAACCTCAACATTGAAAAACACCAACAAATTCAACAACAACCTCAACATTGAAAAACAACAACAACCTCAACATTGAAAAACACCAACAAATTCAACACCAACCTCAACATTGAAAAACACAAACAAATTCAACAAAAACCTCAATACTGAAAAACAGCAACAACCTCAACATTGAAAAACACCAACAAATTCAACAACAACCTCAAAATTGAAAAACACCAACAAATTCAACAATAACCTCAACATTGAAAAACAACAACAACCTCAAAATTGAAAAACACCAACAAATTCAACAACAGCCTCAACATTGAAAAACACCAACAAATTCAACAACAACCTCAACATTGAAAAACACCCGCAAATTTAACAACAACCTCAACATTGAAAAACAACAACAACCTCAACATTGAAAAACACCAACAAATTCAACAACAACCTCAACATTGAAAAACAACAACAACCTCAACATTGGAAAACACCAACAAATTCAACAACAACTTCAACATTGAAAAACACCAACAAATTCAACATCAACCTCGACATTGAAAAACACCAACAAATTCAACAACAACCTCAACATTGAAAAACAACAACAACCTCAACATTGAAAAACACCAACAAATTCAATAACAACCTCAACATTGAAAAACACCAACAAATTCAACAACAACTTCAACATTGAAAAACAACAACAACCTCAACATTGAAAAACACCAACAAATTCAACAACAACCTCGACATTGAAAAAAACCAACAAATTCAACAACAACTTCAACATTGAAAAACAACAACAACCTCAACATTGAAAAACACCAACAAATTCAACAACAACCTCAACATTGAAAAACACCAACAAATTCAACAACAACCTCAACATTGAAAAACAACAACAACCTCAACATTGAAAAACACCAACAAATTCAACAACAACCTCAACATTGAAAAACAGCAACAACCTCAACATTGAATAACACCAACAAATACAACAACAACCTCAACATTGAACAACACCAACAAATTCAACAAGAACCTCAACATTGAAATACAACAACAACCTCAACATTGAAAAACACCAACAAATTCAACAACAACCTCAGCATTGAAAAACAACAACAACCTCAACATTGAAAAACACCGAAAAATTCAACAACTTCAACATTGAAAAACAGCAAGAAATTCAACAACAACCTCGACATTGAAAAACAACAACAAATTCAACAACAACCTCAACATTGAAAAACAACAACAATCTCAACTTTGAAAAACACCAACAAATTCATCAACCTCAACATTGTAAAACAACAACAACCTCAACATTGAAAAACACCAACAAATTCAACAACAACCTCAACATTTAAAAGCACCAACAAATTCAACAAGGACCTCAACATTGAAAAGCAACAACAACCTCAACATTGAAAAACACCAACAAATTCAACAACAACCTCAACATTGAAAAACACCAACAAATTCAACAACAACCTCGACATTGAAAAACAACAACAAATTCAACAACAACCTCAACATTGAAAACAACAACAACCTCAACATTGAAAAACACCAACAAATTCAACAACAACCTCAACATTGAAAAACAACAGCAACCTCAACATTGAAAAACACCAACAAATTCAACACAACCTCAACATTGAAAATCAACAACAAATTCAACAACAACTTCAACATTGAAAAACAACAACAACCTCAACGTTGAAAAGCACCAACAAATCCAACAACAACCTCAACATTGAAAAACAACAACAACCTCAACATTGAAAAACACCAACAAATTCAACAACAACCTCAACTTTGAAAAACAACAACAAATTCAACAACAACCTCAACATTGAAAAACAACAACAACCTCAACATTGAAAAACACCAACAAATTCAACAACAACCTCAACATTGAAAAACAGCAACAACCTCAACATTGAATAACCCCAACAAATTCAACAACAACTCAACATTGAGAAACACCAACAAATTCAACAACAACCTCAACATTTAAAAACAACAACAACCTCAACATTGAAAAACACCAACAAATTCAACAACAACATCAACATTGAAAAACAACAACAACCTCAACATTGAAAAACACCAAAAAATTCAACAACAATCTCAACATTGAAAAACAACAACAACTTCAATATTGAAAAAAACCAAGAAATTCAACAACAACCTCAACATTGAAAAACAACAGCAACCTCAACATTGAAAAACACCAACAAATTCAACAACAACCTCAACATTGAAAAGCAACAACAACCTCAACATTGAAAAACACCAAAAATTTCAACAACAACTTCAACATTGAAAAACACCAAGAAATTCAACAACAACCTCGACATTGAAAAACACCAACAAATTCAACAACAACCTCAACATTGAAAAACAACAACAACCTCAACATTGAAAAACACCAACAAATTCAACAACAACCTCAACATTTAAAAACACCCACAAATTCAAGAAGCACCTCGACATTGAAAAACAACTACAACCTCAAAATTGAAAAACAGCAACAAATTCAACAACAACCTCAACATTGAAAAACAACAACAACCTCAACATTGAAAAACACCAACAAATTCAACAACAACCTCAACATTGAAAAACACCAACAAATTCAACAACAACCTCAACATTGAAAAACACCCACAAATTTAACAACAACCTCAACATTGAAAACCAACAACAACCTCAACATTGAAAAACACGAACAAATTCAACAACAACCTCAGCATTGAAAAACAGCAACAAATTCAACAACAACCTCAACATTGAAAAACACCAACCAAATGCAACAACAACCTCAACATTGAAAAACAACAACAGCCTCAACATTGAAAAACACCAAGAAAGTCAACAACAACCTCAAAATTGATAAAAACCAACAAATTCAACAACAACCTCAACTTTGAAAAACACCAACATATTGAACAACAACCTCAACATTGAAAAACAACAACAACCTCAACATTGAAAAACACCAACAAATTCAACACCAACCTCAACATTGAAAAACACAAACAAATTCAACAACAACCTCAATACTGAAAAACAGCAACAACCTCAACATTGAAAAACACCAACAAATTCAACAACAACCTCAAAATTGAAAAACACCAACAAATTCAACAATAACCTCAACATTGAAAAACAACAACAACCGCAAAATTGAAAAACACCAACAAATTCAACAACAGCCTCAACATTGAAAAACACCAACAAATTCAACAACAACCTCAACATTGAAAAACACCCGCAAATTTAACAACAACCTCAACATTGAAAAACAACAACAACCTCAACATTGAAAAACACCAACAAATTCAACAACAACCTCAACATTGAAAAACAACAACAACCTCAACATTGGAAAACACCAACAAATTCAACAACAACTTCAACATTGAAAAACACCAACAAATTCAACATCAACTTCGACATTGAAAAACACCAACAAATTCAACAACAACCTCAACATTGAAAAACAACAACAACCTCAACATTGAAAAACACCAAAAAATTCAACAACAACTTCAACATTGAAAAACAGCAAGAAATTCAACAACAACCTCGACATTGAAAAACACCAACAAATTCAACAACAACCTCAACATTGAAAAACAACAACAACCTCAACATTGAAAAACACCAACAAATTCAACAACAACCTCAACATTGAAAAACAACAACAACCTCAACATTGAAAAACACCAACAAATTCAACAACACCCTCGACATTGAAAAACACCAACAAATTCAACAACAACCTCAACATTGAAAAACAACAACCTCAACATTGAAAAACACCAACAAATTCAACAACAACCTCAACATTGAAAAACACCAACAAATTCAACAACAACCTCAACATTGAAAAACAACAACAACCTCAACATTGAAAAACACCAACAAATTCAACAACAACCTCAACATTGAAAAACAGCAACAACCTCAACATTGAATAACACCAACAAATACAACAACAACCTCAACATTGAACAACACCAACAAATTCAACAAGAACCTCAACATTGAAAAACAACAACAACCTCAACATTGAAAAACACCAACAAATTCAACAACAACCTCAACATTGAAAAACAACAACAACCTCAACATTGAAAAACACCAAAAAATTCAACAACAACTTCAACATTGAACAACAGCAAGAAATTCAACAACAACCTCGACATTGAAAAACATCAACAAATTCAACAACAACCTCAACAATGAAAAACAACAACAATCTCAACATTGAAAAACACCAACAAATTCAACAACAACCTCAACATTGAAAAACAACAACAACCTCAACATTGAAAAACACCAACAAATTCAACAACAACCTCAACATTTAAAAGCACAAACAAATTCAACAAGGACCTCAACATTGAAAAGCAACAACAACCTCAACATTGAAAAAAACCAACAAATTCAACAACAACCTCAACATTGAAAAACACCAACAAATTCAACAACAACCTCGACATTGAAAAACAACAACAAATTCAACAACAACCTCAACATTGAAAACAACAACAACCTCAACATTGAAAAACACCAACAAATTCAACAACAACCTCAACATTGAAAAACAACAGCCACCTCAACATTGAAAAACACCAACAAATTCAACACAACCTCAACATTGAAAATCAACAACAAATTCAACAACAACTTCAACATTGAAAAACAACAACAATCTCAACGTTGAAAAGCACCAACAAATCCAACAACAACCTCAACATTGAAAAACAACAACAACCTCAACATTGAAAAACACCAACAAATTCAACAACAACCTCAACTTTGAAAAACAACAACAAATTCAACAACAACCTCAACATTGAAAAACAACAACAACCTCAACATTGAAAAACACCAACAAATTCAACAACAACCTCAACATTGAAAAACAGCAACAACCTCAACATTGAATAACCCCAACAAATTCAACAACAACTCAACATTGAAAAACACCAACAAATTCAACAACAACCTCAACATTTAAAAACAACAACAACCTCAACATTGAAAAACACCAACAAATTCAACAACAACCTCAACATTGAAAAACAACAACAACCTCAACATTGAACAACACCAAAAAATTCAACAACAACCTCAACATTGAAAAACAACAACAACTTCAACATTGAAAAAAACCAAGAAATTCAACAACAACCTCAACATTGAAAAACAACAGCAACCTCAACATTGAAAAACACCAACAAATTCAACAACAACCTCAACATTGAAAAGCAACAACAACCTCAACATTGAAAAACACCAAAAATTTCAACAACAACTTCAACATTGAAAAACACCAAGAAATTCAACAACAACCTCGACATTGAAAAACACCAACAAATTCAACAACAACCTCAACATTGAAAAACAACAACAACCTCAACAATGAAAAACACCAACAAATTCAACAACAACCTCAACATTGAAAAACAACAACAACCTCAACATTGAAAAACACCAACTAATTCAACAACAACCTCAACATTGAAAATCAACAACAAATTCAACAACAACGTCAACATTGAAAAACAACAACAACCTCAACGTTGAAAAACACCAACAAATCCAACAACAACCTCAACATTGAAAAACAACAACAACCTCAAAATTGAAAAACACCAACAAATTCAACAACAACCTCAACATTGAAAAACACCAACAAATTCAACAACAACCTCAACATTGAAAAACAACAACAACCTCAACATTGAAAAACACCAACAAATTCAACAACAACCTCAACATTGAAAAACAGCAACAACCTCAACATTGAATAACACCAACAATTACAACAACAACCTCAACATTGAACAACACCAACAAATTCAACAAGAACCTCAACATTGAAAAACAACAACAACCTCAACATTGAAAAACACCAACAAATTCAACAACAACCTCAACATTGAAAAACAACAACAACCTCAACATTGAAAAACACCAAAAAATTCAACAACAACTTCAACACTGAAAAACAGCAACAAATTCAACAACAACCTCAACATTGAAAAACAACAACAACCTCAACATTGAAAAACACCAACAAATTCAACAACAACCTCAACATTTAAAAGCACCAACAAATTCAACAAGGACCTCAACATTGAAAAGCAACAACAACCTCAACATTGAAAAACACCAACAAATTCAACAACAACCTCAACATTGAAAAACACCAACAAATTCAACAACAACCTCGACATTGAAAAACACCAACAAATTCAACAACAACCTCAACATTGAAAAACAACAACAACCTCAACATTGAAAAACACCAACAAATTCAACAACAACCTCAACATTGCAAAACAACAACAACTTCAACACTGAAAAACACCAAGAAATTCAACAACAACCTCGACATTGAAAAACAACAACAAATTCAACAACAACCTCAACATTGAAAACAACAACAACCTCAACATTGAAAAACACCAACAAATTCAACAACAACCTCAACATTGAAAAACAACAGCAACCTCAACATTGAAAAACACCAACAAATTCAACAACAACCTCAACATTGAAAATCAACAACAAATTCAACAACAACTTCAACATTGAAAAACAACAACAACCTCAACGTTGAATAGCACCAACAAATCCAACAACAACCTCAACATTGAAAAACAACAACAACCTCAACATTGAAAAACACCAACAAATTCAACAACAAATTCAACTTTGAAAAACACCAACAAATTCAACAACAACCTCAACATTGAAAAACAACAACAACCTCAGCATTGAAAATCACCATCAAATTCAATAACAACCTCAACATTGAAAAACAGCAACAACCTCAACATTGAATAACGCCAACAAATTCAACAACAACTCAACATTGAAAAACACCAACAAATTCAACAACAACCTCAACATTTAAAAACAACAATAACCTCAACATTGAAAAACACCAACAAATTCAACAACAACCTCAACATTGAAAAACAACAACAACCTCAACATTGAAAAACACCAAAAAATTCAACAACAACTTCAACATTGAAAAAAACCAAGAAATTCAACAACAACCTCAACATTGAAAAACAACAGCAACCTCAACATTGAAAAACACCAACAAATTCAACAACAACCTCAACATTGAAAAGCAACAACAACCTCAACATTGAAAAACACCAAAAATTTCAACAACAACTTCAACATTGAAAAACACCCAGAAATTCAACAGCAACCTCAACATTGAAAAACACCTACAAATTCAACAACAACCTCAACATTGAAAAACAACAACAACCTCAACATTGAAAAACACCAACAAATTCAACAACAACCTCAACATTTAAAAACACCCACAAATTCAAGAAGCACCTCGACATTGAAAAACAACAACAACCTCAACATTGAAAAACAGCAACAAATTCAACAACAACCTCAACATTGAAAAACAACAACAACCTCAACATTGAAAAACACCAACAAATTCAACAACAACCTCAACATTGAAAAACACCAACAAATTCAACAACAACCTCAACATTGAAAAACACCCACAAATTTAACAACAACCTCAACATTGAAAACCAACAACAACCTTAATATTGAAAAACACGATCAAATTCAACAACAACCTCAGCATTGAAAAACACCAAGAAATTCAACAACAACCTCAACATTGAAAAACACCAACAAATTCAACAACAACCTCAACATTGAAAAACACCAACATATTGAGCAACAACCTCAACATTGAAAAACAACAACAACCTCAACATTGAAAAACACCAACAAATTCAACTCCAACCTCAACATTGAAAAACACAAACAAATTCAACAACAACCTCAATACTGAAAAACAGCAACAACCTCAACATTGAAAAACACCAACAAATTCAACAACAACCTCAAAATTGAAAAACACCAACAAATTCAACAATAACCTCAACATTGAAAAACAACAACAACCTCAAAATTGAAAAACACCAACAAATTCAACAACAGCCTCAACATTGAAAAACACCAACAAATTCAACAACAACCTCAACATTGAAAAACACCCGCAAATTTAACAACAACCTCAACATTGAAAAACAACAACAACCTCAACATTGAAAAACACCAACAAATTCAACAACAACCTCAACATTGAAAAACAACAACAACCTCAACATTGGAAAACACCAACAAATTCAACAACAACTTCAACATTGAAAAACACCAACAAATTCAACATCAACCTCGACATTGAAAAACACCAACAAATTCAACAACAACCTCAACATTGAAAAACAACAACAACCTCAACATTGAAAAACACCAACAAATTCAACAACAACCTCAACATTTAAAAACACCCACAAATTCAAGAAGCACCTCGACATTGAAAAACAACAACAACCTCAACATTGAAAAACAGCAACAAATTCAACAACAACCTCAACATTGAAAAACAACAACAACCTCAACATTGAAAAACACCAACAAATTCAACAACAACCTCAACATTGAAAAACACCAACAAATTCAACAAGAACCTCAACATTGAAAAACACCCACAAATTTAACAACAACCTCAACATTGAAAACCAACAACAACCTCAACATTGAAAAACACGAACAAATTCAACAACAACCTCAGCATTGAAAAACACCAAGAAATTCAACAACAACCTCAACATTGAAAAACACCAACAAATTCAACAACAACCTCAACATTGAAAAAAAACACCAACATATTGAACAACAACCTCAACATTGAAAAACAACAACAACCTCAACATTGAAAAACACCAACAAATTCAACTCCAACCTCAACATTGAAAAACACAAACAAATTCAACAACAACCGCAATACTGAAAAACAGCAACAACCTCAACATTGAAAAACACCAACAAATTCAACAACAACCTCAAAATTGAAAAACACCAACAAATTCAACAATAACCTCAACATTGAAAAACAACAACAACCTCAAAATTGAAAAACACCAACAAATTCAACAACAGCCTCAACATTGAAAAACACCAACAAATTCAACAACAACCTCAACATTGAAAAACACCCGCAAATTTAACAACAACCACAACATTGAAAAACAACAACAACCTCAACATTGAAAAACACCAACAAATTCAACAACAACCTCAACATTGAAAAACAACAACAACCTCAACATTGGAAAACACCAACAAATTCAACAACAACTTCAACATTGAATAACACCAACAAATTCAACATCAACCTCGACATTGAAAAACACCAACAAATTCAACAACAAACTCAACATTGAAAAACAACAACAACCTCAACATTGAAAAACACCAACAAATTCAACAACAACCTCAACATTGAAAAACACCAACATATTGAACAACCTCAACATTGAAAAACAACAACAACCTCAACATTGAAAAACACCAACAAATTCAACACCAACCTCAACATTGAAAAACACAAACAAATTCAACAACAACCTCAATACTGAAAAACAACAACAACCTCAACATTGAAAAACACCAACAAATTCAACAACAACCTCAAAATTGAAAAACACCAACAAATTCAACAATAACCTCAAAATTGAAAAACAACAACAACCTCAAAATTGAAAAACACCAACAAATTCAACAACAACCTCAACATTGAAAAACACCAACAAATTCAACAACAACCTAAACATTGAAAAACACCCACAAATTTAACAACAACCTCAACATTGAAAAACAACAACAACCTCAACATTGAAAAACACGAACAAATTCAACAACAACCTCAGCATTGAAAAACACCAACAAATTCAACAACAACCTCAACATTGAAAATAACAACAAAGGCAACAACAACCTCAACATTGATAAAACAATAACAGCCTCAACATTGAAAAACACCAAGAAATTCAACAACAACCTCAACTTTGAAAAACACCAACAAATTCAACAACAACCTCAACATTGAAAAACAACAACAACCTCAACATTGAAAAAAACCAACAAATTCAACAACAACCTCAACATTGAAAAACAACAACAACCTCAACATTGAAAAACACCAACAAATTCAACAACAACCTCAACATTTAAAAACACCAACAAATTCAAAAAGCACCTCAACATTGAAAAACAACAACAACCTCAACATTGAAAAACACCAACAAATTCAACAACAACATCAACATTGAAAAACAACAACAACCTCAACATTGAAAAACACCAACAAATTCAACAACAACCTCAACAGTGAAAATCACCAACAAATTCAACAACAACTTCAACATTGAAAAACAACAACAACCTCAACATTGAAAAACACCAACAAATTGAACAACAACTTCAACATTGAAAAACACCAACAAATTCAACAACAACCTCAACATTGAAAAACACCCACAAATTTAACAACAACCTCAACATTGAAAACCAACAACAACCTCAACATTGAAAAACACGAACAAATTCAACAACAACCTCAGCATTGAAAAACACCAACAAATTCAGCAACAACCTCAACATTGAAAATCACCAAACAAATGCAACAACAACCTCAACATTGAAAAACAACAACAGCCTCAACATTGAAAAACACCAAGAAATTCAACAACAACCTCAACATTGAAAAACACCAACAAATTCAACAACAACCTCAACATTGAAAAACACCAACATATTGAACAACAACCTCAACATTGAAAAACAACAACAACCTCAACATTGAAAAACACCAACAAATTCAACACCAACCTCAACATTGAAAAATACAAACAAATTCAACAACAACCTCAATACTTAAAAACAGCAACAACCTCAACATTGAAAAAAACAAATAAATTCAACAACAACCTCAAAATTGAAAAACACGAACAAATTCAATAATAACCTCAACATTGAAAAACAACAACAACCTCAAAATTGAAAAACACCAACAAATTCAACAACAGCTTCAACATTGAAAAACACCAACAAATTCAACAACAACCTCAACATTGAAAAACACCCGCAAATTTAACAACAACCTCAACATTGAAAAACAACAACAACCTCAACATTGAAAAACACCAACAAATTCAACAACAACCTCAACATTGAAAAACAACAACAACCTCAACATTGGAAAACACCAACAAATTCAACAACAACTTCAACATTGAAAAACACCAACAAATTCAACATCAACCTCGACATTGAAAAACACCAACAAATTCAACAACAACCTCAACATTGAAAAACAACAACAACCTCAACATTGAAAAACACCAACAAATTCAACAACAACCTCAACATTGAAAAACACCAACATATTGAAGAAGCTCAACATTGAAAAACAACAACAACCTCAACATTGAAAAACACCAACAAATTCAACACCAACCTCAGCATTGAAAAACACAAACAAATTCAACAACAACCTCAATACTGAAAAACAACAACAACCTCAACATTGAAAAACACCAACAAATTCAACAACAACCTCAAAATTGAAAAACACCAACAAATTCAACAATAACCTCAAAATTGAAAAACAACAACAACCTCAAAATTGAAAAACACCAACAAATTCAACAACAACCTCAACATTGAAAAACACCAACAAATTCAACAACAACCTCAACATTGAAAAACACCCACAAATTTAACAACAAACTCAACATTGAAAAACAACAACAACCTCAACATTGAAAAACACGAACAAATTCAACAACAACCTCAGCATTGAAAAACACCAACAAATTCAACAACAACCTCAACATTGAAAATACCAACAAAGGCAACAACAACCTCAACATTGAAAAACAATAACAGCCTCAACATTGAAAAACACCAAGAAATTCAACAACAACCTCAACTTTGAAAAACACCAAGAAATTCAACAACAACCTCAACATTGAAAAACAACAACAACCTCAACATTGAAAAACACCAACAAATTCAACAACAACCACAACATTGAAAAACAACAACAACCTCAACATTGAAAAACACCAACAAATTCAACAACAAAACTTCAACATTGAAAAACACCAACAAATTTAACATCAACCTCGACATTGAAAAACACCAACAAATTCAACAACAACCTCAACATTGAAAAACAATAACAACCTCAACATTGAAAAAAACCAGCAAATTCAACAACAACCTCAACATTGAAAAACAACAACAACCTCAACATTGAAAAACACCAACAAATTCAACAACAACCTCAACATTTAAAAACACCAACAAATTCAACAAGCACCTCAACATTGAAAAACAACAACAACCTCAACATTGAAAAACACCAACAAATTCAACAACAACCTCAACATTGAAAAACAACAACAACCTCAACATTGAAAAACACCAACAAATTCAACAACAACCTCAACAGTGAAAATCACCAACAAATTCAACAACAACTTCAACATTGAAAAACAACAACAACCTCAACATTGAAAAACACCAACAAATTGAACAACAACTTCAACATTGAAAAACACTAACAAATTCAACATCAACCTCGACATTGAAAAACACCAACAAATTCAACAACAACCTCAACATTGAAAATCAACAACAACCTCAACTTTGAAAAACACCAACAAATTCAACAACAACCTCAACATTGTAAAACAACAACAACCTCAACATTGAAAAACACCAAGAAATTCAACAACAACCGACATTGAAAAACAACAACAAATTCAACAACAACCTCAACATTGAAAAACAACAACAACCTCAACATTGAAAAACACCGACAAATTCAACAACAACCTCAACATTGAAAAATAACAACAACCTCAACATTGAAAAACACCAACAAATTCAACAACAACCTCAACATTTAAAAACAGCAAGAAATTCAACAAGCACCTCAACATTGAAAAACAACAACAACCTCAACATTGAAAAACACCAAAAAATTCGAAAACAACTTCAACATTGAAAAACACCAACAAATTCAACATCAACCTCGACATTGAAAATCAACAACAAATTCAACAACAACCTCAACATTGAAAAACAACAACAACCTCAACATTGAAAAAAAACAACAAATTCAACAACAACCTCAACATTGAAAAACAACAACAACCTCAACATTGAAAAACACCAACAAATTCAACAACAACCTCAACATTTAAAAACACCAACAAATTCAACAAGCACCTCAACATTGAAAAACAACAACAACCTCAACATCGCAAAACACCAACAAATTGAACAACAACCTCAACATTGAAAAACAACAACAACCTCAACATTGAAAAACACCAACAAATTCAACAACAACCTCAACATTGAAAAACAACAACAACCTCAACATTGAAAAACACCAACAAATTCAACAACAAAACTTCAACATTGAAAAACACCAACAAATTTAACATCAACCTCGACATTGAAAAACACCAACAAATTCAACAACAACCTCAACATTGAAAAACAACGACCTCAACATTGAAAAAAACCAACAAATTCAACAACAACCTCAACATTGAAAAACAACAACAACCTCAACATTGAAAAACACCAAGAAATTCAACAACAACCTCAACATTTAAAAACACCAACAAATTCAAAAAGCACCTCAACATTGAAAAACAACAACAACCTCAACATTGAAAAACACCAACAAATTCAACAACAAACTCAACATTGAAAAACAACAACAACCTCAACTTTGAAAAACACCAACAAATTCAACAACAACCTCAACATTGAAAAACACGAACAAATTCAACAACAACCTCAGCATTGAAAAACACCAACAAATTCAACAACAACCTCAACATTGAAAAACACCAAACAAATGCAACAACAACCTCAACATTGAAAAACAACAACAGCCTCAACATTGAAAAACACCAAGAAATTCAACAACAACCTCAACATTGAAAAACACCAACAAATTCAACAACAACCTCAACATTGAAAAACACCAACATATTGAACAACAACCTCAACATTGAAAAACAACAACAACCTCAACATTGAAAAAAACCAACAAATTCAACACCAACCTCAACATTGAAAAATACAAACAAATTCAACAACAACCTCAATACATAAAAACAGCAACAACCTCAACATTGAAAAACACCAATAAATTCAACAACAACCTCAAAATTGAAAAACACCAACAAATTCAATAATAACCTCAACATTGAAAAACAAAAACAACCTCAAAATTGAAAAACACCAACAAATTCAACAACAGCTTCAACATTGAAAAACACCAACAAATTCAACAACAACCTCAACATTGAAAAACACCCGCAAATTTAACAACAACCTCAACATTGAAAAACAACAACAACCTCAACATTGAAAAACACCAACAAATTCAACAACAACCTCAACATTGAAAAACAACAACAACCTCAACATTGGAAAACACCAACAAATTCAACAACAACTTCAACATTGAAAAACACCAACAAATTCAACATCAACCTCGACATTGAAAAACACCAACAAATTCAACAACAACCTCAACATTGAAAAACAACAACAACCTCAACATTGAAAAACACCAACAAATTCAACAACAACCTCAACATTGAAAAACACCAACATATTGAAGAAGCTCAACATTGAAAAACAACAACAACCTCAACATTGAAAAACACCAACAAATTCAACACCAACCTCAGCATTGAAAAACACAAACAAATTCAACAACAACCTCAATACTGAAAAACAACAACAACCTCAACATTGAAAAACTCCAACAAATTCAACAACAACCTCAAAATTGAAAAACACCAACAAATTCAACAATAACCTCAAAATTGAAAAACAACAACAACCTCAAAATTGAAAAACACCAACAAATTCAACAACAACCTCAACATTGAAAAACACCAACAAATTCAACAACAACCTCAACATTGAAAAACACCCACAAATTTAACAACAAACTCAACATTGAAAAACAACAACAACCTCAACATTGAAAAACACGAACAAATTCAACAACAACCTCAGCATTGAAAAACACCAACAAATTCAACAACAACCTCAACATTGAAAATACCAGCAAAGGCAACAACAACCTCAACATTGAAAAACAATAACAGCCTCAACATTGAAAAACACCAAGAAATTCAACAACAACCTCAACTTTGAAAAACACCAAGAAATTCAACAACAACCTCAACATTGAAAAACAACAACAACCTCAACATTGAAAAACACCAACAAATTCAACAACAACCACAACATTGAAAAACAACAACAACCTCAACATTGAAAAACACCAACAAATTCAACAACAAAACTTCAACATTGAAAAACACCAACAAATTTAACATCAACCTCGACATTGAAAAACACCAACAAATTCAACAACAACCTCAACATTGATAAACAATAACAACCTCAACATTGAAAAAAACCAACAAATTCAACAACAACCTCAACATTGAAAAACAACAACAACCTCAACATTGAAAAACACCAACAAATTCAACAACAACCTCAACATTTAAAAACACCAACAAATTCAACAAGCACCTCAACATTGAAAAACAACAACAACCTCAACATTGAAAAACACCAACAAATTCAACAACAACCTCAACATTGAAAAACAACAACAACCTCAACATTGAAAAACACCAACAAATTCAACAACAACCTCAACAGTGAAAATCACCAACAAATTCAACAACAACTTCAACATTGAAAAACAACAACAACCTCAACATTGAAAAACACCAACAAATTGAACAACAACTTCAACATTGAAAAACACTAACAAATTCAACATCAACCTCGACATTGAAAAACACCAACAAATTCAACAACAACCTCAACATTGTAAAACAACAACAACCTCAACATTGAAAAACACCAAGAAATTCAACAACAACCGACATTGAAAAACAACAACAAATTCAACAACAACCTCAACATTGAAAAACAACAACAACCTCAACATTGAAAAACACCGACAAATTCAACAACAACCTCAAAATTGAAAAATAACAACAACCTCAACATTGAAAAACACCAACAAATTCAACAACAACCTCAACATTTAAAAACAGCAAGAAATTCAACAAGCACCTCAACATTGAAAAACAACAACAACCTCAACATTGAAAAACACCAAAAAATTCGAAAACAACTTCAACATTGAAAAACACCAACAAATTCAACATCAACCTCGACATTGAAAATCAACAACAAATTCAACAACATCCTCAACATTGAAAAACAACAACAACCTCAACATTGAAAAAAACCAACAAATTCAACAACAACCTCAACATTGAAAAACAACAACAACCTCAACATTGAAAAACACCAACAAATTCAACAACAACCTCAACATTTAAAAACACCAACAAATTCAACAAGCACCTCAACATTGAAAAACAACAACAACCTCAACATCGCAAAACACCAACAAATTGAACAACAACCTCAACATTGAAAAACAACAACAACCTCAACATTGAAAAACACCAACAAATTCAACAACAACCTCAACATTGAAAAACAACAACAACCTCAACATTGAAAAACATCAACAAATTCAACAACAAAACTTCAACATTGAAAAACACCAACAAATTTAACATCAACCTCGACATTGAAAAACACCAACAAATTCAACAACAACCTCAACATTGAAAAACAACGACCTCAACATTGAAAAAAACCAATAAATTCAACAACAACCTCAACATTGAAAAACAACAACAACCTCAACATTGAAAAACACCAACAAATTCAACAACAACCTCAACATTTAAAAACACCAACAAATTCAAAAAGCACCTCAACATTGAAAAACAACAACAACCTCAACATTGAAAAACACCAACAAATTCAACAACAAACTCAACATTGAAAAACAACAACAACCTCAACTTTGAAAAACACCAACAAATTCAACAACAACCTCAACAGTGAAAATCACCAACAAATTGAACAACAACTTCAACATTGAAAAACAACAACAAATTCAACATCAACCTCGACATTGAAAAACACCAACAAATTCAACAACAACCTCAACATTGAAAAACAACAACAACCTCAACATTGAAAAACACCAACAAATTCAACAACAACCTCAACATTGTAAAACAACAACAACTTCAACATTGAAAAACACCAAGAAATTCAACAACAACCTCGACATTGAAAAACAACAAAAATTCAACATTGAAAAACACCAACAAATGCAACAACAACCTCAACATTGGAAAACAACAACAACCTCAACATTGAAAAACACCAACAAATTGAACAACAACCTCAACATTGAAAATCAACAACAAATTCAACAACAACTTCAACATTGAAAAACAACAACAACCTCAACGTTGAAAAACACCAACAAATCCAACAACAACCTCAACATTGAAAAACAACAACAACCTCAACATTGAAAAACACCAACAAATTCAACAACAACCTCAACATTGAAAAACACCAACAAATTCAACAACAACCTCAACATTGAAAAACACCAACAAATTCAACAACAACCTCAACATTGAAAAACAGCAACAACCTCAACATTGAAGAACACCAACAAATTCAACAACAACCTCAACATTGAAAAACACCAACAAATTCAACAAGAACCTCAACATTGAAAAACAACAACAACCTCAACATTGAAAAACACCAACAAATTCAACAACAACTTCAACATTGAAAAACAACAACAACCTCAATATTGAAAAAAACCAACAAATTCAAAAACAACCTCGACATTGAAAAACACCAACAAATTCAACAACAACCTCAACATTGAAAAACAACAACAACCTCAACATTGAAAAAAACCACAAATTCAACAACAACCTCAACATTGAAAAACAACAACAACCTCAACATTGAAAAACACCAACAAATTCAACAACAACCTCAACATTTAAAAACACCAACAAATTCAACAAGCACCTCAACATTGAAAAACAACAACAACCTCAACATTGCAAAACACCAACAAATTCAACAACAACCTCAACATTGAAAAACAACAACATCCTCAACATTGAAAAACACCAACAAATTCAACAACAACCTCAACATTGAAAAACAACAACAACCTCAACATTGAAAAGCACCAACAAATTCAACAACAAAACTTCAACATTGAAAAACAACAACAAAATTAACATCAACCTCGACATTGAAAAACACCAATAAATTCAACAACAACCTCAACATTGAAAAACAACAACAACCTCAACATTGAAAAAACCAACAAATTCAACAACAACCTCAACATTGAAAAACAACAACAACCTCAACATTGAAAAACACCAACAAATTCAACAACAACCTCAACATTTAAAAACACCAACAAGTTCAAAAAGCACCTCAACATTGAAACACAACAACAACCTCAACATTGAAAAACACCAACAAATTCAACAACAACCTCAACATTGAAAAACAACAACAACCTCAACATTGAAAAACACCAACAAATTCAACAACAACCTCAACAGTGAAAATCACCAACAAATTGAACAACAACTTCAACATTGAAAAACAACAACAACGTCAACATTGAAAAACACCAACAAATTCAACAACAACTTCAACGTTGAAAAACACCAACAAATTCAACATCAACCTCGACATTGAAAAACACCAACAAATTCAACAACAACCTCAACATTGAAAAACAACAACAACCTCAACATTGAAAAACACCAACAAATTCAACAACAACCTCGACATTGAAAAACAACAACAAATTCAACAACAACCTCAACATTGAAAAACAACAACAACCTCAACATTGAAAAAAACTGACAAATTCAACAACAACCTCAACATTGAAAAACAACAACAACCTCAACATTGAAAAACACCAACAAATTCAACAACAACCTCAACATTTAAAAACAGCAAGAAATTCAACAAGCACCTCAACATTGAAAAACAACAACAACCTCAACATTGAAAAACACCAACAAATTCAACAACAACCTCAACATTCAAAAACAACAACAACCTCAACATTGAAAAACACCAACAAATTGAACAACAACTTCAACATTGAAAAACACCAACAAATTCAACATCAACCTCGACATTGAAAAACACCAACAAATTCAACAACAACCTCAACATTGAAAAACAACAACAACCTCAACATTGAAAAACACCAACAAATTCAACAACAACCTCAACATTGTAAAACAACACAATCTCAACATTGAAAAACACCAAGAAATTCAACAACAACCGACATTGAAAAACAACAACAAATTCAACAACAACCTCAACATTGAAAAACAACAACAACCTCAACATTGAAAAACACCGACAAATTCAACAACAACCTCAACATTGAAAAATAACAACAACCTCAACATTGAAAAACACCAACAAATTCAACAACATCCTCAACATTTAAAAACAGCAAGAAATTCAACAAGAACCTCAACATTGAAAAACAACAACAACCTCAACATTGAAAAACACCAAAAAATTCGAAAACAACTTCAACATTGAAAAACACCAACAAATTCAACATCAACCTCGACATTGAAATTCAACAACAAATTCAACAACAACCTCAACATTGAAAAACAACAACAACCTCAACATTGAAAAAAACCAACAAATTCAACAACAACCTCAACATTGAAAAACAACAACAACCTCAACATTGAAAAACACCAACAAATTCAACAACAACCTCAACATTTAAAAACACCAACAAATTCAACAAGCACCTCAACATTGAAAAACAACAACAATCTCAACATTGCAAAACACCAACAAATTCAACAACAATCTCAACATTGAAAAACAACAACAACCTCAACATTGAAAAACACCAACAAATTCAACAACAACCTCAACATTGAAAAACAACAACAACCTCAACATTGAAAAACACCAACAAATTCAACAACAAAACTTCAACATTGAAAAACACCAACAAATTTAACATCAACCTCGACATTGAAAAACACCAACAAATTCAACAACAACCTCAACATTGAAAAACAACAACAACCTCAACATTGAAAAAAACCAACAAATTCAACAACAACCTCAACATTTAAAAACAACAACAACCTCAACATTGAAAAACACCAACAAATTCATCAACAACCTCAACATTTAAAAACACCAACAAATTCAAAAAGCACCTCAACATTGAAAAACAACAACAACCTCAACATTGAAAAACACCAACAAATTCAACAACAAACTCAACATTGAAAAACAACAACAACCTCAACATTGAAAAACACCAACAAATTCAACAACAACCTCAACAGTGAAAATCACCAACAAATTGAACAACAACTTCAACATTGAAAAACAACAACAACCTCAACATTGAAAAACACCAACAAATTCAACAACAACTTCAACATTGAAAAACACCAACAAATTCAACATCAACCTCGACATTGAAAAACACCAACAAATTCAACAACAACCTCAACATTGAAAAACAACAACAACCTCAACATTGAGAAACACCAACAAATTCAACAACAACCTCAACATTGTAAAACAACAACAACTTCAACATTGAAAAACACCAAGAATTTCAACAACAACCTCGACATTGAAAAACAACAAAAATTCAACATTGAAAAACACCAACAAATTCAACAACAACCTCAACATTGAAAAACAACAACAACCTCAACATTGAAAAACACCAACAAATTGAACAACAACCTCAACATTGAAAATCAACAACAGATTCAACAACAACTTCAACATTGAAAAACAACAACAACCTCAACGTTGAAAAACACCAACAAATCCAACAACAACCTCAACATTGAAAAACAACAACAACCTCAACATTGAAAAACACCAACAAATTCAACAACAACCTCAACATTGAAAAACACCAACAAATTCAACAACAACCTCAACATTGAAAAACACCAACAAATTCAACAACAACCTGAACATTGAAAAACAGCAACAACCTCAACATTGAAGAACACCAACAAATTCAACAGCAACCTCAACATTGAAAAACACCAACAAATTCAACAAGAACCTCAACATTGAAAAACAACAACAACCTCAACATTGAAAAACACCAAGAAATTCAACAACAACCTCAACATTGAAAAACAACAACAACCTCAACATTGAAAAACACCAAAAATTTCGAAAACAACTTCAACATTGAAAAACACCAACAAATTCAACAACAACTTCAACATTGAAAAACAACAACAACCTCAACATTGAAAAAAACCAACAAATTCAACAACAACCTCGACATTGAAAAACACCAACAAATTCAACAACAACCTCAACATTGAAAAACAACAACAACCTCAACATTTAAAAACACCAAAAAATTCAACAAGCACCTCAACATTGAAAAACAACATCAACCTCGACATTGAAAAACACCAACAAATTCAACAACAACCTCAACATTGAAAAACAACAACAACCTCAACATTGAAAAAAACCAACAAATTCAACAACAACCTCAACATTGAAAAACACCAACAACCTCAACATTGAAAAACACCAACAAATTCAACAACAACCTCAACATTTAAAAACACCAACAAATTCAAAAAGCACCTCAACATTGAAAAACAACAACAACCTCAACATTGAAAAACATCAACAAATTCAACAACAACCTCAACATTGAAAAACAACAACAACCTCAACATTGAAAAACACCAACAAATTCAACAACAACCTCAACAGTGAAAATCACCAACAAATTGAACAACAACTTCAACATTGAAAAACAACAACAACCTCAACATTGAAAAACACCAACAAATTCAACAACAACTTCAACATTGAAAAACAACAACAAATTCAACATCAACCTCGACATTGAAAAACACCAACAAATTCAACAACAACCTCAAAATTGAAAAACAACAACAACCTCAACATTGAAAAAAAATAACAAATTCAACAACAACCTCAACATTGTAAAACAACAACAACTTCAACATTGAAAAACACCAAGAAATTCAACAACAACCTCGACATTGAAAAACAACAACAAATTCAACAACAACCTCAACATTGAAAAACAACAACAACCTCAACATTGAAAAAAACCGACAAATTCAACAACAACCTCAACATTGAAAAACAACAACAACCTCAACATTGAAAAACACCAACAAATTCAACAACAACCTCAACATTTAAAAACAGCAAGAAATTCAACAAGCACTTCAACATTGAAAAACAACAACAACCTCAACATTGAAAAACACCAACAAATTCAACAACAACCTCAACATTGAAAAACAACAACAACCTCAACATTGAAAAACACCAACAAATTCAACAACAACCTCAACATTGAAAATCAACAATAAATTCAACAACAACTTCAACATTGAAAAACAACAACAACCTCAACGTTGAAAAACACCAACAAATCCAACAACAACCTCAACATTGAAAAACAACAACAACCTCAACATTGAAAAACACCAACAAATTCAACAACAACCTCAACATTGAAAAACACCAACAAATTCAACAACAACCTCAACATTGAAAAACAACAACAACCTCAACATTGAAAAACACCAACAAATTCAACAACAACCTCAACATTGAAGAACACCAACAAATTCAACAACAACCTCAACATTGAAAAACACCAACAAATTCAACAAGAACCTCAACATTGAAAAACAACAACATCCTCAACATTGAAAAACTCCAACAAATTCAACAACAACCTCAACATTGAAAAACAACAACAACCTCAACATTGAAAAACACCAAAAAATTCGAAAACAACTTCAACATTGAAAAACACCAACAAATTCAACATCAACCTCGACATTGAAAAACACCAACAAATTCAACAACAACCTCAACATTGAAAAGCAACAACAACCTCAACATTGAAAAAAACCAACAAATTCAACAACAACCTCAACATTGAAAAGCAACAACAACCTCAACATTGAAAAACACCAACAAATTCAACAACAACCTCAACATTTAAAAACACCAACAAATTCAACAAGCACCTCAACATTGAAAAACAACAACAACCTCAACATTGAAAAACACCAACAAATTCAACAACAACCTCAACATTGAAAAACACCAACAAATTCAACAAGCACCTCAACATTGAAAAACAACAACAACCTCAACATTGAAAAACACCAACAAATTCAACAACAACTTCAACATTGAAAAACAACAACAACCTCAACATTGAAAAACACCAACAAATTCAACAACAACCTCAACAGTGAAAATCACCAACAAATTGAACAACAACTTCAACATTGAAAAACAACAACAACCTCAACATTGAAAAACACCAACAAATTCAAAAACAACTTCAACATTGAAAAACACCAACAAATTCAACATCAACCTCGACAATGAAAAACACCAACAAATTCAACAACAACCTCAACATTGAAAAACAACAACAACCTCAACATTGAAAAACACCAACAAATTCAACAACAACCTCAACATTGTAAAACAACAACTTCAACATTGAAAAACACCAAGAAATTCAACAACAACCTCGAAATTGAAAAACAACAACAAATTCAACAACAACCTCAACATTGAAAAACAACAACAACATCAACATTGAAAAAAACCGACAAATTCAACAACAACCTCAACATTGAAAAACAACAACAACCTCAACATTTAAAAACACCAACAAATTCAACAACAACATCAACATTTAAAAACAGCAAGAAATTCAACAAGCACCTCAACATTGAAAAACAACAACAACCTCAACATTGAAAAATACGAACAAATTCAACAACAACCTCAACATTGAAAAACAACAACAACCTCAACATTGAAAAACACCAACAAATTCAACAACAACCTCAACATTGAAAATCAACAACAAATTCAACAACAACTTCAACAATGAAAAACAACAACAACCTCAACGTTGAAAAACACCAACAAATCCAACAACAACCTCAACATTGAAAAACAACAACAACCTCAACATTGAAAAACACCAACAAATTCAACAACAACCTCAACATTTAAAAACACCAACAAATTCAAAAAGCACCTCAACATTGAAAAACAACAACAACCTCAACATTGAAAAACATCAACAAATTCAACAACAACCTCAACATTGAAAAACAACAACAACCTCAACATTGAAAAACACCAACAAATTCAACAACAACCTCAACAGTGAAAATCACCAACAAATTGAACAACAACTTCAACATTGAAAAACAACAACAACCTCAACATTGAAAAACACCAACAAATTCAACAACAACTTCAACATTGAAAAACAACAACAAATTCAACATCAACCTCGACATTGAAAAACACCAACAAATTCAACAACAACCTCAAAATTGAAAAACAACAACAACCTCAACATTGAAAAAAAATAACAAATTCAACAACAACCTCAACATTGTAAAACAACAACAACTTCAACATTGAAAAACACCAAGAAATTCAACAACAACCTCGACATTGAAAAACAACAACAAATTCAACAACAACCTCAACATTGAAAAACAACAACAACCTCAACATTGAAAAAAACCGACAAATTCAACAACAACCTCAACATTGAAAAACAACAACAACCTCAACATTGAAAAACACCAACAAATTCAACAACAACCTCAACATTTAAAAACAGCAAGAAATTCAACAAGCACTTCAACATTGAAAAACAACAACAACCTCAACATTGAAAAACACCAACAAATTCAACAACAACCTCAACATTGAAAAACAACAACAACCTCAACATTGAAAAACACCAACAAATTCAACAACAACCTCAACATTGAAAATCAACAATAAATTCAACAACAACTTCAACATTGAAAAACAACAACAACCTCAACGTTGAAAAACACCAACAAATCCAACAACAACCTCAACATTGAAAAACAATAACAACCTCAACATTGAAAAACACCAACAAATTCAACAACAACCTCAACATTGAAAAACACCAACAAATTCAACAACAACCTCAACATTGAAAAACAACAACAACCTCAACATTGAAAAACAACAACAAATTCAACAACAACCTCAACATTGAAGAACACCAACAAATTCAACAACAACCTCAACATTGAAAAACACCAACAAATTCAACAAGAACCTCAACATTGAAAAACAACAACATCCTCAACATTGAAAAACTCCAACAAATTCAACAACAACCTCAACATTGAAAAACAACAACAACCTCAACATTGAAAAACACCAAAAAATTCGAAAACAACTTCAACATTGAAAAACACCAACAAATTCAACATCAACCTCGACATTGAAAAACACCAACAAATTCAACAACAACCTCAACATTGAAAAACAACAACAACCTCAACATTGAAAAAAACCAACAAATTCAACAACAACCTCAACATTGAAAAGCAACAACAACCTCAACATTGAAAAACACCAACAAATTCAACAACAACCTCAACATTTAAAAACACCAACAAATTCAACAAGCACCTCAACATTGAAAAACAACAACAACCTCAACATTGAAAAACACCAACAAATTCAACAACAACCTCAACATTGAAAAACAACAACAACCTCAACATTGAAAAACACCAACAAATTCAACAACAACCTCAACAGTGAAAATCACCAACAAATTGAACAACAACTTCAACATTGAAAAACAACAACAACCTCAACATTGAAAAACACCAACAAATTCAAAAACAACTTCAACATTGAAAAACACCAACAAATTCAACATCAACCTCGACAATGAAAAACACCAACAAATTCAACAACAACCTCAACATTGAAAAACAACAACAACCTCAACATTGAAAAACACCAACAAATTCAACAACAACCTCAACATTGTAAAACAACAACTTCAACATTGAAAAACACCAAGAAATTCAACAACAACCTCGAAATTGAAAAACAACAACAAATTCAACAACAACCTCAACATTGAAAAACAACAACAACATCAACATTGAAAAAAACCGACAAATTCAACAACAACCTCAACATTGAAAAACAACAACAACCTCAACATTTAAAAACACCAACAAATTCAACAACAACCTCAACATTTAAAAACAGCAAGAAATTCAACAAGCACCTCAACATTGAAAAACAACAACAACCTCAACATTGAAAAATACGAACAAATTCAACAACAACCTCAACATTGAAAAACAACAACAACCTCAACATTGAAAAACACCAACAAATTCAACAACAACCTCAACATTGAAAATCAACAACAAATTCAACAACAACTTCAACAATGAAAAACAACAACAACCTCAACGTTGAAAAACACCAACAAATCCAACAACAACCTCAACATTGAAAAACAACAACAACCTCAACATTGAAAAACACCAACAAATTCAACAACAACCTCAACATTGAAAAACACCAACAAATTCAACATCAACCTCGACATTGAAAAACACCAACAAATTCAACAACAACCTCATCATTGAAAAACAACAACAACCTCAACATTGAAAAACACCAACAAATTCAACAACAACCTCAACATTGTAAAACAACAACAACTTCAACATTGAAAAACAGCAAGAAATTCAACAACAACCTCGACATTGAAAAACACCAACAAATTCAACAACAACCTCAACATTGAAAAACAACAACAACCTCAACATTGAAAAACCCCAACAAATTCAACAACAACCTCAACATTGAAAAACAACAACAACCTCAACATTGAAAAGCACCAACAAATTCAACAACAACCTCAACATTTAAAAACACCAACAAATTCAACAAGGACCTCAACATTGAAGAACAACAACAACCTCAACATTGAAAAACACCAACAAATTCAACAACAACCTCAACATTGAAAAACACCAACAAATTCAACATCAACCTCGACATTGAAAAACACCAACAAATTCAACAACATCCTCAACATTGAAAAACAACAACAACCTCAACATTGAAAAACACCAACAAATTCAACAACAACCTCAACATTGTAAAACAACAACAACTTCAACACTGTAAAACACCAAGAAATTCAACAACAACCTCGACATTGAGAAACAACAACAAATTCAACAACAACCTCAACATTGAAAAACAACAACAACCTCAACATTTAAAATCACCAACAAATTGAACAACAACTTCAACATTGAAAATCAACAACAACCTCAACATTGAAAAACACCAACAAATTCAAAAACAACCTCAACATTGAAAAACAGCAACAAATTCAACATCAACCTCGAAATTGAAAAACACCAACAAATTCAACAACAACCTCAACATTGAAAAACAACAACAACCTCAACATTGAAAAACACCAACAAATTCAACACCAACCTCAACATTGTAAAACAACAACAACTTCAACATTGAAAAACACCAAGAAATTCAACAACAACCTCGACATTGAAAAACAACAACAAATTCAACAACAACCTCAACATTGAAAAACAACAACAACCTCAACATTGAAAAAAACCGACAAATTCAACAACAACCTCAACATTGAAAAACAACAACAACCTCAACATTGAAAAACACCAACAAATTCAACAACAACCTCAACATTTAAAAACAGCAAGAAATTCAACAAGCACCTCAACATTGAAAAACAACAACAACCTCAACATTGAAAAACACCAACAAATTCAACAACAACCTCAACATTGAAAAACAACAACAACCTCAACATTGAAAAACACCAACAAATTTAACAACAACCTCAACATTGAAAATCAACAACAAATTCAACAACAACTTCAACATTGAAAAACTACAACAACCTCAACGTTGAAAAACACCAACAAATCCAACAACAACCTCAACATTGAAAAACAACAACAACCTCAACATTGAAAAACACCAACAAATTCAACAACAACCTCAACATTGAAAAACACCAACAAATTCAACAACAACCACAACATTGAAAAACAACAACAACCTCAACATTGAAAAACACCAACAAATTCAACAACAACCTCAACATTGAAAAACAGCAACAACCTCAACATTGAATAACACCAACAAATACAACAACAACCTCAACAGTGAAAATCACCAACAAATTGAACAACAACTTCAACATTGAAAAACAACAACAACCTCAACATTGAAAAACACCAACAAATTCAAAAACAACTTCAACATTGAAAAACACCAACAAATTCAACATCAACCTCGACAATGAAAAACACCAACAAATTCAACAACAACCTCAACATTGAAAAACAACAACAACCTCAACATTGAAAAACACCAACAAATTCAACAACAAGCTCAACATTGTAAAACAACAACTTCAACATTGAAAAACACTAAGAAATTCAACAACAACCTCGAAATTGAAAAACAACAACAAATTCAACAACAACCTCAACATTGAAAAACAACAACAACATCAACATTGAAAAAAACCGACAAATTCAACAACAACCTCAACATTGAAAAACAACAATAACCTCAACATTTAAAAACACCAACAAATTCAACAACAACCTCAACATTTAAAAACAGCAAGAAATTCAACAAGCACCTCAACATTGAAAAACAACAACAACCTCAACATTGAAAAATACGAACAAATTCAACAACAACCTCAACATTGAAAAACAACAACAACCTCAACATTGAAAAACACCAACAAATTCAACAACAACCTCAACATTGAAAATCAACAACAAATTCAACAACAACTTCAACAATGAAAAACAACAACAACCTCAACGTTGAAAAACACCAACAAATCCAACAACAACCTCAACATTGAAAAACAACAACAACCTCAACATTGAAAAACACCAACAAGTTCAACAACAACCTCAACATTGAAAAACACCAACAAATTCAACATCAACCTCGACATTGAAAAACACCAACAAATTCAACAACAACCTCATCATTGAAAAACAACAACAACCTCAACATTGAAAAACACCAACAAATTCAACAACAACCTCAACATTGTAAAACAACAACAACTTCAACATTGAAAAACAGCAAGAAATTCAACAACAACCTCGACATTGAAAAACACCAACAAATTCAACAACAACCTCAACATTGAAAAACAACAACAACCTCAACATTGAAAAACCCCAACAAATTCAACAACAACCTCAACATTGAAAAACAACAACAACCTCAACATTGAAAAACACCAACAAATTCAACAACAACCTCAACATTTAAAAACACCAACAAATTCAAGAAGGACCTCAACATTGAAAAACAACAACAACCTCAACATTGAAAAACACCAACAAATTCAACAACAACCTCAACATTGAAAAACACCAACAAATTCAACATCAACCTCGACATTGAAAAACACCAACAAATTCAACAACATCCTCAACATTGAAAAACAACAACAACCTCAACATTGAAAAACACCAACAAATTCAACAACAACATCAACATTGTAAAACAACAACAACTTCAACACTGTAAAACACCAAGAAATTCAACAACAACCTCGACATTGAGAAACAACAACAAATTCAACAACAACCTCAACATTGAAAAACAACAACAACCTCAACATTTAAAATCACCAACAAATTGAACAACAACTTCAACATTGAAAAACAACAACAACCTCAACATTGAAAAACACCAACAAATTCAAAAACAACCTCAACATTGAAAAACAGCAACAAATTCAACATCAACCTCGACATTGAAAAACACCAACAAATTCAACAACAACCTCAACATTGAAAAACAACAACAACCTCAACATTGAAAAACACCAACAAATTCAACACCAACCTCAACATTGTAAAACAACAACAACTTCAACATTGAAAAACACCAAGAAATTCAACAACAACCTCGACATTGAAAAACAACAACAAATTCAACAACAACCTCAACATTGAAAAACAACAACAACCTCAACATTGAAAAAAACCGACAAATTCAACAACAACCTCAACATTGAAAAACAACAACAACCTCAACATTGAAAAACACCAACAAATTCAACAACAACCTCAACATTTAAAAACAGCAAGAAATTCAACAAGCACCTCAACATTGAAAAACAACAACAACCTCAACATTGAAAAACACCAACAAATTCAACAACAACCTCAACATTGAAAAACAACAACAACCTCAACATTGAAAAACACCAACAAATTTAACAACAACCTCAACATTGAAAATCAACAACAAATTCAACAACAACTTCAACATTGAAAAACTACAACAACCTCAACGTTGAAAAACACCAACAAATCCAACAACAACCTCAACATTGAAAAACAACAACAACCTCAACATTGAAAAACACCAACAAATTCAACAACAACCTCAACATTGAAAAACACCAACAAATTCAACAACAACCTCAACATTGAAAAACAACAACAACCTCAACATTGAAAAACACCAACAAATTCAACAACAACCTCAACATTGAAAAACAGCAACAACCTCAACATTGAATAACACCAACAAATACAACAACAACCTCACATTGAAAAAAACCAACAAATTCAACAAGAACCTCAACATTGAAAAACAACAACAACCTCAACATTGAAAAACACCAACAAATTGAACAACAACTTCAACATTGAAAAACAACAGCAACCTCAACATTGAAAAACACCAACAAATTCAACAACAACCTCAACATTGAAAAACAACAACAACCTCAACATTGAAAAACATCAACAAATTCAACAACAACCTCAACATTGAAAAACAACAACAACCTCAACATTGAAAAACACCAACAAATTCAACAACAACCTCAACATTTAAAAACACCAACAAATTCAACAAGGACCTCAACATTGAAAAACAACAACAACCTCAACATTGAAAAACATCAACAAATTCAACAACAACCTCAACATTGAAAAACACCAACAAATTCAACATCAACCTCGACATTGAAAAACACCAACAAATTCAACAACAACCTCAACATTGAAAAACAACAACAACCTCATCATTGAAAAACACCAACAAATTCAACAACAACCTCAACATTGTAAAACAACAACAAGTTCAACACTGTAAAACACCAAGAAATTCAACAACAGCCTCGACATTGAAAAACAACAACAAATTCAACAACAACCTCAACATTGATAAACAACAACAACCTCAACATTGAAAAACACCAACAAATTCAATAACAACCTCAACATTGAAAAACAACAGCAACCTCAACATTGAAAAACACCAACAAATTCAACAACAACCTCAACATTGAAAATCAACAACAAATTCAACAACAACGTCAACATTGAAAAACAACAACAACCTCAACGTTGAAAAACACCAACAAATCCAACAACAACCTCAACATTGAAAAACAACAACAACCTCAACATTGAAAAATACCAACAAATTCAACAACAACCTCAACATTGAAAAACACCAACAAATTCAGCTAGAACCTCAGCATTGAAAAACAAACACAACCTCAACATTGAAAACCACCATCAAATTCAACAACAACCTCAACATTGAAAAACAACAACAACCTCAACATTGAAAAACACCAAAAAATTCAGAAACAACTTCAACATTGAAAAACAACAGCAACCTCAACATTGAAAAACACCAACAAATTCAACAACAACCTCAACATTGAAAAACAACAACAACCTCAACATTGAAAAACACCAACAAGTTCAACAACAACCTCAACATTTAAAAACACCCACAAATTCAAGAAGCAACTCAACATTGAAAAACAACAACAACCTCAACATTGAAAAAAACCAACAAATTCAACAACAACCTCAACATTGAAAAACAACAACAACCTCAACATTGGAAAACACCAACAAATTCAACACCAACCTCAACATTGAAAAAGACAAACAAATTCAACAATAACCTCAACATTGAAAAACAACAACAACCTCAAAATTGAAAAACACCAACAAATTCAACTACAACCTCAACATTGAAAAACACCAACAAATTCAACAACAACCTCAACATTGAAAAACACCCACAAATTTAACGACAACCTCAACATTGAAAAACACCAACAAATTCAACAACAACCTCAACATTGAAAAACAGCAACAACCTCAACATTGAATAACCCCAACAAATTCAACAACAACCTCAACATTGAAAAACACCAACAAATTCAGCTAGAACCTCAGCATTGAAAAACAAACACAACCTCAACATTGAAAACCACCAACAAAATCAACAACAACCTCAACATTGAAAAACAACAACAACCTCAACATTGAAAAACACCAAAAAATTCAAAAACAACTTCAACATTGAAAAACAACAGCAACCTCAACATTGAAAAACACCAACAAATTCAACAACAACCTCAACATTGAAAAGCAACAACAACCTCAACATTGAAAAACACCAAAAATTTCAACAACAACTTCAACATTGAAAAACACCAAGAAATTCAACAACAACCTCGACATTGAAAAACACCAACAAATTCAACAACAACCTCAACATTGAAAAACAACAACAACCTCAGCATTGAAAAACACCAACAAATTCAACAACAACCTCAACATTGAAAAACAACAACAACCTCAACATTGAAAAACACCAACAAATTCAACAACAACCTCAACATTTAAAAACACCAACAAATTCAACAAGGACCTCAACATTGAAAAACAACAACAACCTCAACATTGAAAAACATCAACAAATTCAACAACAACCTCAACATTGAAAAACACCAACAAATTCAACATCAACCTCGACATTGAAAAACACCAACAAATTCAACAACAATCTCAACATTGAAAAACAACAACAACCTCATCATTGAAAAACACCAACAAATTCAACAACAACCTCAACATTGTAAAACAACAACAACTTCAACACTGTAAAACACCAAGAAATTCAACAACAGCCTCGACATTGAAAATCAACAACAAATTCAAAAACAACGTCAACATTGAAAAACAACAACAACCTCAACGTTGAAAAATACCAACAAATTCAACAACAACCTCAACATTGAAAAACACCAACAAATTCAACAACAACCTCAACATTGAAAAACAACAACAACCTCAACATTGAAAAACACCAAAAAATTCAAAAACAACTTCAACATTGAAAAACAACAGCAACCTCAACATTGAAAAACACCAACAAATTCAACAACAACCTCAACATTGAAAAACAACAACAACCTCAACATTGAAAAACACCAACAAGTTCAACAACAACCTCAACATTTAAAAACACCAACAAATTCAAGAAGCACCTCAACATTGAAAAACAACAACAACCTCAACATTGAAAAACACCAACAAATTCAACAACAACCTCAACATTGAAAAACACCCACAAATTTAACAACAACCTCAACATTGAAAAACAACAACAACCTCAACATTGAAAAACACGAACAAATTCAACAACAACCTCAGCATTGAAAAACACCAACAAATTCAACAACAACCTCAACATTGAAAAATACCAACAAATGGAACAACAACCTCAACATTGAAAAACAACAACAGCCTCAACATTGAAAAACACCAAGAAATTCAACAACAACCTCAACATTGAAAAACACCAAGAAATTCAACAACAACCTCAACATTGAAAAACAACAACAACCTCAACATTGAAAAACACCAACAAATTCAACAACAACCTCAACATTGAAAAACAACAACAACCTCAACATTGGAAAACACCAACAAATTCAACACCAACCTCAACATTGAAAAAGACAAACAAATTCAACAATAACCTCAACATTGAAAAACAACAACAACCTCAAAATTGAAAAACACCAACAAATTCAACTACAACCTCAACATTGAAAAACACCAACAAATTCAACAACAACCTCAACATTGAAAAACACCCACAAATTTAACGACAACCTCAACATTGAAAAACCACCAACAAATTCAACAACAACCTCAACATTGAAAAACAGCAACAACCTCAACATTGAATAACCCCAACAAATTCAACAACAACCTCAACATTGAAAAACACCAACAAATTCAGCTAGAACCTCAGCATTGAAAAACAAACACAACCTCAACATTGAAAACCACCAACAAAATCAACAACAACCTCAACATTGAAAAACAACAACAACCTCAACATTGAAAAACACCAAAAAATTCAAAAACAACTTCAACATTGAAAAACAACAGCAACCTCAACATTGAAAAACACCAACAAATTCAACAACAACCTCAACATTGAAAAGCAACAACAACCTCAACATTGAAAAACACCAAAAATTTCAACAACAACTTCAACATTGAAAAACACCAAGAAATTCAACAACAACCTCGACATTGAAAAACACCAACAAATTCAACAACAACCTCAACATTGAAAAACAACAACAACCTCAACATTGAAAAACACCAACAAATTCAACAACAACCTCAACATTGAAAAACAACAACAACCTCAACACTGAAAAACACCAACAAATT